>BMAU01016733.1:0-89154 GCA_019973935.1 Trichonephila clavipes
AAAGAGCCCGGAGACTTTGACCATTGAGCATAAGGATCTAAGTTTATCCTGAATAAGACTTGCTGGTATTCCAGTTTTAGAATTCGAATCTTTTGAAATGCTAACTTTAACAATATAAAAAAAACTTCTAGCGTTGGATTTCACATATATTCTGGTCTGGATTTACCCATGTTTGCTAATCACAAAATCATGAAAATTTAATTAGCGTGGTAAATGTTTAAAAAGTAGAAATATTAGAGAAAATCAAAATTACCCGTGTAATTAGTTTTTTTTAATCGAGAAAACTTTTTTATAATCACAAATGTAAAAATATTATGTTGACTGTGACACGATTTAATCTCAAAGTATGAAAATGATACGCACTAAAATATTTAATTCTAATAATTCCTTATTACACTAACTCGTAAATGTTGAACTTTGTCAGACACGCTTAACACAGTAAACATAATTATTAATATAGTTTACACATATAAATTAACTTCAGACTTCTTACTCAACGAGTCCTCAGACTTTATCGTATGTTTATCCTGAATAAGAATTCGAATCTTTTGAAAAATACTAACTTTAACAATATACAAAAAACCACTAGACATGGACCCCGATGCGAGGTTAGCGACCACTCGCTCTCATGTGTCAAATCAAATAGCGCGCGCTTACGTCACTTCCTGTTACAAACTTCCGTCCCTTTTGACGAAATCACTCCGACAAAATTCAGCAATCGAAAGGAAAGATGTTACACATCAAAAATGTTCCAAAGTTTATCAATAGATAGCGCTGTGAACGGCATAACGAAAGTGGATTCGGCTACTAGTAACGTTTTGGACCGTATTACGATGGATTTGCCATGTGTTACACATTAATTCAACTGCACTTTTCAATGTGCATGGTTGTTTCGGTGTTTTGATGGGAAGAAAATTACTTCCAACTTATTCGAGAGTTTTTCCACTGTTAGTGAAAACACCATCCTCCACGGAAAGGTCGTATCACATTGGATGGGAAAATTCGGCTTTTAATTAAACTTGGCCCAAAAAACACATAAGAATTAACAATGAAAACCTAAATGAATTTCTTCTTCTGATGTCATACCGTTACATACTTCTTTAAGTATATTAAGCTCAAGTTTGAAGTTCTTATGAACTGTGGCTCTTTTTTTACAACATTTTGAAATCGGAACTTTAACTATAATCACCTTGTATAGATATTTATACATACGTTGAAAATTTATTGCTGAAAAAAATACTATACGTATATATAAAGCAAAATATTAATATTTTATAACCTACTCTGTAAACTCTAAATTAAAATTAAAATATCATCCTCGCTACTTGATTTTCAAAATTAAAAATTCTTCGTCAAAAGCTCAATTGTTTCTTTTACAAATATACATTTATAAACAATCAGTTAGTCAAACTAAACTGAAAGCAAATGTTGTTATAATTTGAAAGAAAATGAGCTAAGGCGCTCGAGCTACAAATAACATGATGCTGAGTCGTTGGAATTGAGAGATTTATTTACGTCCACAACTATTAAATTCAATATTTACCCTCAAATAGAAGTTATTCACACTATTGGTAATTTAAATGCTACAAAGTGTGTTCTTTCTGAAGTAGGAGGTAAGCACAACCGTTCTTCTCAGATTTTCCCCTTTCCACTCTGTTGGGGTGGAGCGACCACCTCTCTTACCCTCGAATTTCAGTCAGGATTTCAAGCACGTGGGCGGAGTTTTGTTTTTCTCTGGGCCGTCGGTTGTCGGGGCGATATCCAATTAAAAAGCCCTGCAATATTTTTGGGGTACGCATGTGCATACGAACGGTGTTATGCTATCCACATAAAGAAGCTGATTTTGCTGCTGTGTGGTGCAAAAACGTCACAACATTTTTTCTACAAGGCTCGCATCTAGTCGCGGTACTAGAGTGATGACCGTTGTCGAATATCGAGCTTGAAATCTAGTGCCACTAAAGAATTGCAGTGTAGAGGGGCTTACGTTAAATCTGTTGAGGCTCATAATCCTTCCGTTGACGGGATGTGAAAGTTTGTTGAGGGGTTCCAGCTCAGATGCTGACTTGTCACTTGACTGCAATTCAAAATATGAGTTCATTCAATTTGGAGCACTCGTTGAAATTGAGAAATCGTCATTACGTCTGCCGACAATCATGAGTTCAAGCAATTATATTTTTTTTGAAACTTTTAGAACTTTTTAAAGGTATTCCTTAGAATCCTTAGAATTGAAGACCTTGGAAGGAAGTTGAGTCATTTTCTATCGGGGTGTCTTTATGTCAGACCCTCCACAAAACCAAAAGGCTTATGTATGATTACATTAAATGGTACTCCTTATCTTCATCAATACGCTGAGTTCTGACATAAATTCTATATTCTATATCTATCATTGTTAACTACACATAAAAATAAATCGAATATAATAATTTCCACACATAACACTACCATAATTTTACATTTTCATCAAAACTATTTATTTATAACTGTTGAAATGTCAATTGAAGTTAATTTTAAAAATTGCTATGAAAATTATTTAATTTTAACTATAATTGAAATTCTTCAACAGCACAATTGTTCCAGCTGTTTACAACTAAACAATACAATTCTTCACCAATGGCAGAAAATGTGCAACATTTCAAAAAAAAACTGAGAAAATGTATTTACAGCATTTTTATTTATTTGCCTCCAAACTTTCTCTCTTCTTTCTGGGAAAAACTTAAATCTGCCAAATCCCTCGCTCACGATCCATTTGTATTTTTAACGTCCAAAGAGCTGTCACTAATCTCCCATTCAATTCCAGTTAATTTTTCCACGTAATGAACTTTCGACATTGCCACTTCCTTGTGAAATGACATGAGTCATTACGCATTAGTAGTGAGTAAATACAGCATTTTTGTTCACGAATTGTGTGAGAAATCAGAATGGGAAGTTCCAGAATGGGTGGATTCTATCACGCTTCAAAGCGATGCCTGTTGAATTTTTGACAAATGGTTGCCATTCCCCGTTTCTAAAATTAATGGTTGCGTTTCCACGCGACTTCTCGTTTTGTCCCGAGAAAAAATGAGACCGGCCAACTAAAACGATGAAAACGGTATTGGCTCCATACCAGAAAATTAATCTCCCCGCCACGCATTGCTCTATGACATTCTCGGGAACAGTAAAAGAGAAGAAAATAAAAATGAGTAAAAGTTGTAATATGACAGCAGAATCATCCGACTCTTTTCAAAACAATATATTTTCATCAGCTGTAATAATAGGTATTTCTGCAACATTAGAGAGCCTTGCTCGAGTAATGAAACAAATAATTGATAGTCTGAAATCCGGTGTGTGGCCTCTGGAGCTGCTGCCGAACAATCTACACTTGAAACAATTACTGGAAATTAACTTTTGTCTGTAGATTAATATAGGACCTGAAAGGAACCATGTCATTTTTTTCAAACATTGTCCATGGCTTTAAATTCTTTTGGCCACAATTTGGTTGCAATGTTCCAGTGACATAAGCAGTAAGTTTTTTAGCTCAGCAGATCCATAGTTTAAAAAAGCAACTAATTGATAATCAAACAGCAAAAAAATGATTATTTTATAAAATTGCAATGAGTAAAGATAATTAAAATGAGAGAAATTACTGTTGTTTATATATATTCAAATCATAATTGAAGTTTAGTCTTTCGGAAGGTAGACCGTGGTAGTCTAGTGGTTAAGGTCACGAAGTCGTGAGCAAGAGTCGTGGTTCGAGCCCTAGTACCATTAATTTTTTTCTAGGCTCGATGTCCTCCCATTGGTATGGGGAGGAAACTAATTGACCTAGGTTCAAAATTACAAGGTTCGTTGCCAATAGCCCTTGTGTTTCTTTGTAATACGTCGTTAATAAAACTCTTACCTATAAAAAGATAAATAATGTTTCCCTCAAATTTATCTCCACATAAAGTTACCTGATTATTGATATTCTAATGTAAATTTATCATGAGAATTTTAAAACACCTTAATCAAACTAAATGACTATATGTACGGAATCAAGATATAATCTTAATCCAAGAAATTTGACAAAAGATTTGGAACACAAATTTCAACATTTTAAATTATTTATTCAAATATTGCATGTCTAATAAGCAAAAGTAATTCAGTGAAACATACTCATGGTTATCACTGTTAATGAGAATAATAGTTTTGAATAGAGCACCACACACACACACTCAAGATATTTAATTTCCCCAAAAACAATAATTGAATTTCAACATATCTGTATTCATTCAGAGAATCGAACATCATAACAAGCCAATGCAGACAGAAAAAAAGCTGTAGCCAAATATCTGGATATGTAGTCAATGCAAGTAGAAAAAACTGTTGCCAGATATTTTAGTATACAGACCATTCAGGCAGAAAAAAGGTATTGACAGATATTCGAATGGCACTCTATTCAAGTAAGCAGATGAAATAAATACAAAATAAGGCACGTGACACAGTTAAATATATTTACATGCATAAATGACAAAAAAAAACTGAAACATTTTGATTTAAATCTTAAATTTAGTTCATAATTAAACACTTCCTAAAAATTGAGAATGCTAGAGATGCAAAAATAATTAAACAGTGAGAGGGATATTTTTAAAGGCAAATATATTTGCTTAAGTTCTTGATAAATGTTACCATTCATTTTTATTCTCATTATGTATAATAAAACATTTACAGATGTTACAAAATAGCTGTTTTGGAATACGATATGAATCTGAATATCTATGTATAAATTTCACTAAAAATAAAAAAAAAATTGACATGTTTTGATTTATTTTGTAAATGATCTGATTTACTTTTTTGTCAATTTTTAATGTTACTGTTTATCATTCGCAGGAGTTAAAATAGTGGATAGTAGGAATAATCGAAATAAACTTTTTAAATATAGGGTGTTTTTTTAGAGATATAGAACTTTAAATTGCAATAAAACAACGATGTATTATTCGATTGACATGAATTTTTTTTATTCGAAAGATAATCTTGTGGCATTACATTTTAAATATGATCCAGCAAGGCGTAGATTCGTCGAATGGGCCCAAAACGAGACTGCCGTTGTTCTCGATTTTCATAAGCAAATTTTGTTTAGCGATGAAGCGCACTTCTGGTTGAATGGCTACGTCAACAAACAAAACTGCCGCATTTGGAGTGAAGCTAATCCACAAGTGTATGTCGAAACACCGTAACATCTAGAAAAACTGACTGTTTGGTGCGCTTTATGGGCTGGTGGAATCTTTCTTCAAAACCGATGAAGGCCACAACGTTACAGTCAATGGTGATAGGTATAGAGCCATGATTACTAACTTTTTCATTCCTGAATTGAACAATCATGATGTCCAGGAGCTGTGGTTCCAACAAGACGGCGCAACATGTCACACAGCTCGTGCCACAATCGATTTATTGAAAGACACGTTTGGTGACCGCCTAATTTCACGTTTTGGACCTGTGAATTGGCCTCCAAGATCTTGTGATTTAAAATCGCTAGACTATTTTCTGTGGGGCTATGTAAAGTCATTGGTCTATGCGGATAAGCCACAAACGCTTGACCATTTGGAAGACAACATTCGCCGTGTTATTGCCGATATACGGCCACAAATGTTGGAAAAAGTCATCGAAAATTGGACGTCCAGAGTGGACTACATCCGAGCCAGTCGTGGCAGTCCTATGCCAGAAATCATATTTAAAATGTAATGCCACAAGATTATCTTTCGAATAAAAAAAATTCATGTCAATCGAATAATACATAGTTGTTTTATTGCAATTTAAAGTTCTATACCTCTAAAAAAACACCCTATACAAGTCTGAAAGAAATAGATAGAGCAATTAATTTCAAATTAATATGAGTGATAGGTCAATTCAAACAACAATGCTTCGATTTAAGTTACAATTTGTCTCAAAGACGAAAAAAACTTCCAGAAAACGAAGACTATAACATAATTTTTAACTTAAAATGATTGAACAATAGTAATTTCTTACAATGCACTGAGTGTTTTTAAAATAGAGGCCATCATTCTTAGGAATATGAGTTGGATTAGTATCTGAAATGATTTTAAAATGTACAAACTACAAATATATCAGATTTATTTTTACATCTATAAAATCGAAATGCACAAATCGAACTTTTAATTGTTTTTGACTTAACATATCCGACTACCCTAAAATCATGATTTTTTTTAGAAATTGACAAATTTCTTTTATGATTCTGTTTTATACGCAATTTTATTAGCTTTATAAAAATATCAAGTGTTTTATTTTCCATTCACTAGAACGAAAACTACAAATGTTTCAGTAAAAGCAGATGCCATAACTTTACATAAGATGTCAAATTTTAAAATGCGTTTTACTCGAAATGCGTTTTTTTCGAAAAACTGAAACGGAGACAGGAATTGCTTAAAAAGTTTTTAAAATAACTTGCTGAAATTTTTTGTGTATGTTCTGTATAACAGTAGAAGTATTTTAACCTTCAGATTTATCAATCATCGCTTTATTACAAAATTTAAAGTCCCTTATGTGAATATAATCACTGTTTTTTTAAGCAATTTCATATAACAACCAAGATAAAGTGCTCTAGTTCTTGTAAAAGTTAAAATGTCTCTTAGCCTAAAAGTCGCTTCAAAAAGGAATAACAAAGTAATAAAGCAAAATTGAAAAATTGAGATTTTGTTCATTTACTATTTGTACAGAGTTGGCCCGCTTATGCAATTTTTTGCCAATTTTTACCTATTTTTCCCCATTTTAGTAGTAATAATTTATTTTTCTCTTCTTAATTTTAGCCTTATTTTCTTAAAGTGTACTAAATAAATCTAAAACCCACAAAAAAATCTCCATATCCTCATTTTTTTTATTAAAAAGTTGCCGTATGTACCTTATGGACCATTAGAAAAGAACATTCTGTCGTAAAAATGTTTTGTACGGCTCTTAGCATTCCTTTCAGTACAGCGTGTGGCCGAGTGGTCATGGTCAAATACTCGGGAGTGGAGTGTCTTCAATTGGTGGGTACTGAAAGCCGGTCATGTAGAAGGGCCAATACTGCCATGGCTCACTGACCCGTGTGGAAGTTTTGAGAGGGATGGTGTAGTCCTCGTCACTTGACCCGTGCACTTAATTATGAGGTCCGTCGCCAATAACCCTCTTGCTGTTTTATAGTTTTGCGTTAATTAGCCCTCATTCACTCACCTGAAAGCGGTAGGTGACAGAGCCTTGAATAAATGTGACTCCTCCTAATCTCCAAACTCTCACTTCACGCCAACAAAGATGTATATCAGATAACCATAGCTTTAAAATTTAATACATACCTACAACTGGGGATTTATTGTTTTTGACATATTCTATTTTGGTAATCAGTTACCGAAATAGCTATTAATTAGGTAGATGTATATAGAAAGTGGTAGTTTAAACGAATCTATATAAAGGGTGTTTTTTTATAGGTATAGAACTTTAAATTGCAATAAAACAACGATGTATTATTCGATTGACATGAATTTTTTTATTCGAAAGATAATCTTAGGGCATTACATTTTAAATATGATTTCTGGCATATAACTGCCACGGCTGACTCGGATGTAGTCCAATCTGGACGTCCAATTTTCGATGACTTTTTGCAACATTTGTGGCCGTATATCGGCAATAACACGGCGAATGTTGTCTTCCAAATGGTCAAGCGTTTGTGGCTTATCCGCATAGACCAATGACTTTACATAGCCCCACAGAAAATAGTCTAGCGGTGTTAAATCACAAGATCTTGGAGGCCAATTCACAGGTCCAAAACGTGAAGTTAGGCGGTCACCAAACGTGTCTTTCAATAAATCGATTGTGGCACGAGCTGTGTGACATGTTGCGCCGTCTTGTTGGAACCACAGCTCCTGTACATCATGATTGTTCAAGTCAGGAATGAAAAAGTTAGTAATCATGGCTCTATACCGATCACCATTGACTGTAACGTTGTGGCCTTCATCGTTTTTGAAGAAGTACGGATCAACGATTCCACCAGCCCAAAAAGCGCACCAAACAGTCAGTTTTTCTGGATGTAACGGTGTTTCGACATACACTTGTGGATTAGCTTCACTTTAAATGCGGCAGTTTTGTTTGTTGACGTAGCCATTCAACCCGAAGTGCGCTTCATCGCTAAACAAAATTCGCTTATGAAAATCGGGAACAACGGCAATCTCGTTTTGGGCCCATTCGATGAATCTACGCCTTGCTTGATGATCGTTTTGATGAATTGCCAAACCAATCTGAGAATAAATCACTTGATAGCTGTTAAATCGGTCACCATCTTGGAAAGTAATGCCAACTTAAACTTCTATACCTGGAAAACACACTCTGTATAAGAGGATGTCTGTAAGTATGAAATCGCTTCACTCCAAAACAGTTCAACCAATCATTATGAAATTTGGCATGCATTGGTATCTTTTGTGGATAAGGGTTTTGTGCTATCCACTGTTTTGCAGCTCTCTACCAGGTGGCGCTGCAGCATATCAACTTCTGCACCATTCAGTCAATTGCCAAGTTGCCAACCGGATCGCCAAAAATGATGCCGACTTGGTTCTATCCTCAACATTTTGCTATGTTTCTATTGAAATGCCATTATAGTGTAAAGAACAGTGTTGTTTGCCAATTTTATAATTTTAACATAAAATAAATACAATAGAAAATAATATTAAAGTATTACACATCCAAGTATATATTATTTACACAATTTTGAGCGTTCATTACAAATTCGCAACAGTGTGTTACTTTTGCTGAACAGAGAGATCATCTTAGGAAGGTGTTTTCAAAATTTGACCCATAAGAGAGTTACAGGGAGTTATAAAAAAAAATATCCTTTTTTTATCAGCTGTTAGACCTTCAGACTTAAAATTTAAGAAATCTGGTTTTTTTTGTCCAGCTGAGGTATGCAAAAAGCTTCTTTTTTTTGTCTGCTTAATTTGCAATTCACTTAAAATTAACTCATTAAAAACTTATTTATTCTTCAATCTGTATTGTTATGTTTTTCAATTATTCCGTGCGAAGAACGAGTTTACCAGCTAGTACATTATATTTATAATTATCAAATAATACATAAGAAAATACAAGAAAGGTATAATTTAAACAACTATTTTCTTCTGAAAGATAATCCGTTGAAAATTCCATACAATACCAAAAACGATAAGCTTCTAAATTGCTAAAAGCTACAAAATACCCTATCCGATTTTTTTTAAATCGTGTTGAATATTAGTGACAAATCATCATTGAATGCATGCAAGTAATGAACCAAAGAAACACTTTTCAATAAGACAACGGAGCTATTTTAATACAAATGTATCAAGAGAGATAATTTTTCCTTATTACAAGGATTACTTCAAAATCAGAAATACAAGCAATTGTGCCTTCTTGAGAGAAACAAAATAAAAGACATCAATACCTAAGTCGTAGTAATGCATGTCGCAAGAGTTTCGAATTCAGCTTCATCACGGTAATCCTCTTATTACAGAAGTTACATGTCTCCAGACAGCTACACGAAGCCGACACTCTTCATAACATTCACTTGCTTTGAAAAGATCAAATTTCGAAGCGAAATCCATCAAGATTTTCGCATTAAATAGGAACTTGAGAAAATCATTCACGTTTTCACAGAGTTTCCGAAATATATAGGCTTTTCTCACTTGAGAAAGGATTATTCGACACGTAGTTCCCAGAAATAAATGGAAATTTTCACCGTGGGCCAAAATAATTTCTTTCATCTGTTTCGTGATTACCTATTCTTCCTTTGACTTGTGAAGATAGGGAATATGTGTGTAAAGATGCGCTTGGGAAGATAAGCTGATATAAGACTGAAGCGATGAGTAATTCAAATGGCTCGAAATTTTCGATATAAGGCGAGGAAATGAGTAAAGATTTCTGAATATTGCTCAGGAAATGATTTGGTGAAGAGTTACTTCGGAAATGGAGACTTTATTTTAACTTCTCCTTGAGGGGGAAGGTGGCAGGTGGTAATGAACGTTCTCGCTTCTAAAAGAATATAAGGGAAAATAATAACGCGCGATATAAAGATGAGTTAAGAAAGTGCATACATTCTTTTTTATTAAAAAAAATATAGTCTTAGGTGTGTTTAGAGTCTTTCAAATAATTTTTTTCCAGCAAAGTGATTTTGAGAAACAAATATTTTTAGATTTAAGAAAATGGCTAGCGATTCACAATCAATTACGAATCTGATGATTGCATCCGATCTAATCATGCAGAATGGGGGCAACAAGATAAGATTAAAATAAAAATAAATTAAACGAGGTTGAATTAAAAGATAATCAGAAATAAATCTCTACCAGAGAAAAATGCGTTTCTCATTAGGTATAATATACTGTGCTGGCCAAATTTATGAACACTTTTGAAAATTGTTATATTTTTTTAAGTTTGCACGCTTAGAGAAAATGTTATATAGAACAAAATTAACAAAGTATTTTATATAATTTTAAAGAAAATTTAATACTAAATATCGATAGTTATTGCAGCATAACTTTTTTTGCGTAGCAAATAATTGAATTTTGCTTTGTTTTGTTTTGTATTGAATTCAGTATTAAATTTTCTTTAAAATGAAATAAAGAACTTTAGATTTTGTGCATCGTAACATTTTCTATAAGAATGCAAACTTAAAAAACATAACAATTTTCAAAAGTATCCACATATTTGGGGCCTCCACTGTATATTATACCGAATGAGAAACGTTGAGTTATTTTGTTCTTGAGTTCATCACTAACACGGAAACAAAATGACGTTTCAAAAAAACATTAAAATTGCACGTATGTGTGCGTGTGAGTGCTCGTATTAAGCAAATAGATAATTTATATGAAAAATTAATATTTTATTTTAGTAATAACAGCAAAAAGTAATATTTTTAAAATTTTAAACTATAAATGATGGAATTTCTTGGAAAAAAATAACCTCATATATACCTTACAGGTTAGCTGGGTGGAGTAATTGGTTAGGTGCTGGCTTTGTACACTCAAGTTTGCGGGTTCGTCCCCCGCGGAAGTCATTGAAGTAAAAAAATCTTCATGTCATATGATAATGTGACATGTTAAAGAAACCTACAGTTCTGACGATTGTGGCAGTTGGTATCCACCTATAGGGTGACAGACTAAAAAGTGATACCAAATCCCACAGAATGTACTTGGTCTGTAATGGAAATTACCGATCCACAGCCTCATCCGAAAGAAAAGAAATAGCAAAAAAAATGTTTTTAAAAGAAATTTTGCATTATAAATAATCAAGTTTCTTGGGGAAAAATAGCCTCATATATTCCTTATAGGTCTTTTTTATGTCTGCTTTGGCCACATTCAAAAATTCTTATTAATTGAGAAAGCTCAAATTATTCAATAAAAAGTTTTTTTAAAAAAAATGAGATAATGCACTGTTTTGATTTTGTCATCCCAAATATTTGTGACTCTTTTTACTCCAGCCAAAGCGTATTATCGGAGCATAAATATCCATACATATTTCAGGGGAGGTATGGAAATACTCACATCCGCTCGATGCTCCTGCTATCTATTTGCTCCTAGAAATATTCAGAGCCGAAGCGCATCATCTTTTTATTGAAACATCTACTTCCCTATCGGATGGATAATTTTTTTCGGTTATCCCTACAGGCAAGGGAAAAACTTTTCTTAGGGAACTTGGTACAAAGATATAGTTCGGTATAGGGCTGATCCCTTATTCATGAAGTCTTCCGATATGCACACTGTAGGGGGAAGTGGCTTGACACCAGACCGGCGAAACGAAGATGACAAGCAAAATAATCGATGAAAAAGACAACTCCGCAGTCTTTTGTTTCGCATAAAAGTCTTCAGGTAGGGAACTTTTTTCTTCTTGTTTGCTTTGTGATGCATATGACTCAGGATAAAATAGGAGTGGGGACATAATCCGATTTTTTTGTCCCTTTGTGACGTATTAATCCTAATGGTTGTCAAAGACTATCGATTTGGAAACCGCAAATAAAAAGGAAAAAAATGCATTTTCTAAGAGGGACTTGGCACTAAACTGCAAACAAAGGTAATTTCCAGTAATTGTTCCAATACAGAGGACTCTTTTTATGTCCGTGAACTAGAAACCCTTCGCTGAATTTTAGATATATTTCATGAAATTCATTATTCGAAAGTGGCTGACTAGGTGGCGCAGTTGGTTTGTCGCTGGCCTTCTGCACCTAAGATTGCGGGTTCGAACCCGGCCAAAGTCGATGGATTTTCATGATGCAGAAAATCGACATCAGCCCTGTCGTATGATTATGCGTCACGTAAAAAATTCCTTGAAGTGCCCGTTTGGCTTGGGTGCTCTTGGCAAAATTGTATTCCTTCATCGTCAGAACTCAGGTGCCTCGCTCTGGGGTGGAAACTGAGCATCACAAAATTACTTGCGGCAATTGGTATCGCCTATATGGTATCGCACTCAAAAGTGATACCAGCTCCTGGGCAATGTATTAGGTCTGCAAAGGTAAAAATATCAATACGCAGCCCCATTAGATGGAAAAAATATTTGAAAGTCCGCTCTGTAGCATGTGCACTTACTGTTGCTGATAAAGGTCTGTCTTTTTTCTAATATTTGGATTTTTATGCTAATTCATCGTTATTTTACATTCATTGTGACTTACTCTTCATGAAACTTTCTAAACATAAGGTGTGACAAATTCCCAGGCCCTAGCCGCTAGGATTGGTGTAAAGGAAAGGGAGTAGAAGGTATTTGACCTTGATTCTTTTGGTGCTGGTGGAACGTTACTCCCCTCGCCCTCTCTCTAGTTCAATTTGTTTTTCATCCTCGTCAGAGTAAGACGTCGTTATGTCAAAGTTCCGCGATCATGCTAAACTTAAAAATAGAGTTGCACATAAAATCAAAATTCCTGGTGAAATTTAAAAAACTCCAACAAAATGTTTTAAAATGTTGAAAAGAGGTGTTTGGGGGTAATTGTATATCACATGATCAAGTTTTTGAATGGCGCAAACGATTTTCGGAAAATCGGGAGGTTGTTGAAGATGATGAGCGTTCTGGTCGATCTGTGACTAAGAACCGATCAAGTTCTCATGGGGGTTTTTCTCCGAAATTAATAACATCATCAATATTGAATGGGTACCTCGAGGTCAAATGATAAAACAGCAGTACTACATTGAGGTCCTGAGAAAGCTTAGAGAAAGAAAGGGACAGAAGGATGGCCAGAGCAACAACACATGGATTTTGTCCGGCGCACAATGATTTGGAAGCACAATGACTTAGTGGACGATGACATTTGTATACCAAGAATTGTTTTACACTCCGTAAAACAGTTCTTGGTGAGCAAATACATTACTGTACTCGAGTATCCCCCGTACTCAACAGATCTCACACCATACTATTTCTAACATGTTTTCTAATATGTAAAATACATTGATGGGAACACATTTTCAGTCTGTAGAAGAGGTGAAGGCAAAAACGGTCACCTTACTGAATAGGGTGACACCTAATGAGCTGCAGCACTGCTTTGAACGGTGGAAAATTCGTATACAGTCATGTATTGATAGGGCAGGGTAGTATGTTGAAGGGGATTAAAAGAGGTTTTTGTACATTACTTTCAATAAAGCTAATTTTAGAGACTAGTCCGGTTATTTAATTGTCTCACACTACGTACACATTTAATGAATACTTCGATTCATAAGTACGTTTAACTTAGGTAAGTTACTTTATAAATATGCAAATAAAAAGCTCAGAGCAAGTGTGTATAACCGTTTTTGTGTCATAGTAACTGTAACTGTCTGTACCAAGTTCCAGAAATGCCCTCTAGCGATCACTCCTCTTTAGTATAGGCCAAGTGAGGGAACAATGTAGTCGCTATGAAAAAACCGTCAAGTTCTTTGTCCTTAATTTTTGCTTACGCTATTTGTTGTCTTTGTTAACCTAACGTAAATATGTAATTGCTACAATAAATAGGGAACTTCCTTGAGCCTACCATCCCGAATGCACTACATTTAGTTTAATATTTAACATTCAAAGTTCTGCAAAGATCTATGAATTTAATGAATATGGGAGTTTTTTTTTCGTTTTATATAGTTAGCTATCTTTAAAAAATATTTAAAAAAGCAAACATTTTAAACCTTAATGTTCAGTTCTAAACCAGGTCAAGCTAGCTGTGATTTTAGCACCATATTGAATTTGGATTTGCATTTTAGAATTTTTTCTAATCAAGAAAAATTTAATCATAAAAATACACACAATGTTTATCGAAGGTTTAAATTTCTAGAGAAATATATCAACACATTTATATGAGTAGAGTAATTCATTTTACTATAAAAAACAATTATTATAAATTATATGTAAATTATAAATCGTATTCTATGTTTTTAATTTTGTTTTTCACTGAAATTTTAAGGTAATCTGAAATTATGAAACATGTGGTGTTTATTGGCGCTTTAAATTTATTACAATGGGGATTTGATTGATTGATTGAATATTAACGTCGCACTGATCAGCTACACAAGGGCTTTTGGCGACGGACCACGTAATTTATTACAATGGGGAGAAAGTGTCCATTTTAGACAAAATTTATATCCACAGTAAAATTTATTCCAACCAAGAGAAAATGTTTTATGAATTGTAAGCATAATTATTTCTTTTCTGTAAAGTTCTTTTCTGGGTAAGACCTTGTTTACTTCTTTTAGTAGTTTCTTCATTAATATTTGTGGCCACGAACCATGAAAACAAACTACTTGTTATAAAGAAACCAATGTTGCCAGTCTCCTAAATTTCCGAAGAAATATTCAAGAACTAACTTCATTTTCTTAATGAATAAAACATCATGTTTATGCCTTGACTGCCATAGCAACTAATCATGAAATATGCCTTTGTGTTTTTGTAGGCAAACCCTAATAAAAAGATAAAGCACCACAAACTGCTGGTAAAATATTACAAACGCAATATCACGTCATAATATGAAAAAAAATACGACGTTATAAGTATGGAACAAATTTATTATACGAGTTTTCTAAAAGCAATTTATGTGTATTTGTTAAGAGAATGTTTTTCTATTAAAAACATAGTATAAGAATTTTTTTTCTATTCGTATTATTATAAAGGCATTATTTTATTTTTTAAACACATATATTTCTAACAAAATTATTCGTTATTATGTTGAACAAAAATTCCCACAATTATCTTTTATGTGTTATATTTTTGTTCATCTTTTTTTAGAGAAACTATGCTCGGGTAGAGTATAACACTTACAAATAAAAAAAAATTTATGAAAAGTTACAGAAACAAAATTTTGAAATAAAATATATATCTATATATAGAAAAGTGCTTCTCAAACTTTCAATATATGCGACCCACTATTCAATCATCATTTTCCTTGCGTCCCTCTTTATACAATAGCACAATGTATTGAATTCAATAATACTATACTTAGGCACTAGCTACAATACGACTTTAACCTCTTATATGTGCCACCGACGTATATAAACGTCTCGCTCAGCGATAGCGTGAATTTTTTGAGCATGTATATACGTCTTTCTGAAGTATGATCTTCTCTGTGCAGCGCCATCCATACAATTATTCCGAAGGCTTTGGAATACAACAAAAGGGGACCTTAACAGTGTTTTCGAAGGATTTACTTATTTCAGAGGATTTGCTTATTTATTCCTTTTCTCCCTCCCCCCCCATACATCATATACGTGCTCCTACGTGGAAAACGGTGGCACTGGGAAGCGAATCGCCTAACTTTAAATCGGCAGTTAAGGAATTGTTTATAAACCGTACAAATTAACAAGATAAGTGTTAATGTAGACCGATGGGGTCACTGATAAATATTATATATATAACTTGTTCTAAACTTAGTATTGTTAAATTAACGATAAAATATATATTGTACAGTACTGATACACTTATAAGTGTATTATATAATTGTAAATGTGTATTTTGTATTTTACTATATAAGAAAGAATTTTGTTTATTTACTTTCAGTAAGTTAAAAATTTTTTATAACCCTTTGTTTTCGACTTTTCAATATGCTCGCGCCCCCCTCGTAGAGTTATCATGCCCCCCCAAGGGGGGTGGGCCCCTCAGTTTGAGAAACGCTGATATATAGAGAGAATTAGTTATATTAACCTCGAACTATAAAACTACACCAGGGCTATTGGCGATGGACCTTATTATTTTAAGCCTCAGTCAATTGATAAGTACAACACCTGAGTTGGCACACCCTCTCCAAACTGTAACACACCACCAACCGGAGTTCGTTTAAGCTAAGATAAATTTAACGAACAAAGACCCCGTCTGTAGGATGAGTCTTCAGTGGCCCCAGGAGTGAATCCAACCCAACTCTAACCACGAGTTCATGACCATAACATCTCAGTTACCACCGCTACATATATATATATATACACTCATGTCCATAAATTAAGGATAATTCAGAATCACACAGAAATTGAACTCTAAAATAAAAATTTCACCTGTGTGTGTGTGTGTAGAATTATCACACACATCTTGAAGAAGAATATGAAAATTACAGGAAACCACCAGATGGCACGGATAGTACGTCACAATGACGAGAGTGTAAGAGAGGGGTACATAAGGAACGGTGGCAAAGAAGTAAAATTGTTCACAGGCGCTTTCAAAGCCTTTCAGTGTAATAACCGCATAGTTATGGCACAAAGGAAGCATTTAGATGATTTTTTATGTGGTAAAATTATTGGACGACTGGAATGTCTGGACGTACCCAGCTGGAAGTATCCGAGGAACTTGGAATCGCCCAAAGTGTCATCTCCAGGCTTTGGAAACGATTCCAAGATGGTGGTAACGTGAGTAGATGTTACAGCACAGGTCGCCTCCGAGTTACAACGCCGAATGAGGACTGGTATTTGGCAGTTACTGCCAAAAGACGCAGACGGAGCACAGCATCAGACCTGTCTCGTCAGCTCTCTTCAGCTACCGGTACGACAGTTTCAAGGCCGACCGTGTAGAGACGCTTACGGTACATTGGTCTATATGCTACCCGTTACCCGTTACCACCAAGAGAACACCATTGAACGACACCGTTACGGTGGTGCAGGATAGCTCGTTTGTAGAGGAATTATTCTTGGTTCCAGAACTGACCTGCATGTTCAGAGTTTAACGATGACAGGCCACATCTATCAAGATGTCATTCTGGAACAACATGTACGTTTGTTTCGGGCACCATGGGTGCTGAATTTCTGTTTATGGATGACAACGCCCGTCCTCACCATGCAAACATTGTAGACGAATGTCTTCAATTGGAGGATATTACCCGTGTGGATCAGTCAGCATACTCACCGGATTTGAATCCAATAGAGCATGTGTGGGATATGCTTGGTCGACGAATTGCAGCCCGTCAATCCCTCCTACCTGTCTACCGGAACTTCGGAGGGCATTGCTTGATGAGTAGTGTAATATTCCCCAAGATCAGATTGATTATTTGATACTCAGCATGCCTAGGCGTTGTAAGGCCTGTATTGCATCGTCCGGGAGACATACTCCGTATTAACCATCATACTAACCAAGTTATACTGTTTTTTGTAAATAGGTTCTTTTTTTGAAATTTGCTCCAGGGAGTAAAATCGCAATTTTTATTAATTATGTCAAACATATAGCATCTTTTTTGCTCTTTACCTTTTGTTTAATAAATATACTTTACAAATAAGTCAAATTTGTTTTGCTTCTGTTTCATTCTTTGAATGAACTTCATTATCCTTAATTTATGGACATGAGTGTATATATATATATATATATATATATATATATATGAGGAAGAGGGCCTCACTCATCATATCTATGGAACTATTAGACCAGTGGTCTTCAAATTTTTTCAACTCACGGAATCCCTACAACTTCCCTAGAAACCCTAGCTTCTTTCGTGGAACTCCTAGAACTTCCCTAGAATTTCTAGATAATTTCATGGAATTTCTAGAACTTCCCTAGAACCCCTAGCTTCTTTCGTGGAACCTCCTAAAACTTCCCTACAACCCCTAAATTCTATTGTGGAACTCATAGAACTTCCCTTGGAACCCCTAGCCTCTTTCGTGGAACTCCTAGAATTTCCCTAGAGCCCCTAGCTTCATTCGTGGAACTCCTAGAACTTCCCTAGAATTCTTAGATTCTTTCGTGGAACTCCTAGAACTAGATAGTGTTTTCGTGGCCATTCCATACTCACACACACATACTTCGAAGAATATATCTCAAAATAATATTTAAATTGGATCAAAAGGTTATAGGCACTTTAAGTAAGGTCGATTAAAAAAAGTATTGCATTTTTTAATAAAGAGAACTTTAATCTAATTTTTAAAAATATAATTTATTCATTAATAATGTTAGTTTATGATTCAAGTGACACCTACTCATAAGTTATGTTTAGTAACTGGGATATATGCTAGTATTTTTTATTCAAACTATCGACGTCTAGGTCTATTGAGATGAAATACAATCGCATAACATATTCTGAGTTTAATTTGTTCTTATACTTTGTTTTTGTAGCCACTTAGTCGAGAAATATATTTCACATAAACACAATGATCTAAATAGCAAACAAATGTGTGAAAAATCCAGCGTATTTTACATGAATTTGCAACCTAAAATTTAAAAGTTGTTTTTGCTTAAATTTGAATTTTATCATCAACTCTGTTAATACGTTGTTCCCTTTAATTCATTATAGGTTTCATTTTCCGTAAATGTAAAAAGGTGCATTTTCCATTAAAAACTATTTAGTTTTGAAAGAGATTGTGAGAACTAATAAGTAAAATTATCGAGGGGATTCTGTGATAATAAGCAATGGAATATTCAAAATCTAGTAGGAAGCATATATATAAAGATAAAACAAAAGTTAATATTATATTATTATGTTATAAAAAAAAGTTTAAAAAGAGTTGCAAAATAAAGTTATATATAAATAAATATCTAATGAATTAATGGAGGGAATGAGCTTTAGATACTTGTGTGTAGCTATACAAACTTCGTAGAGAACGTGGGAATCCATGTTGCATACATATTTATTTCTTCTCCATTTTTATTGTGACTCTTGGAACCCATGGGTATGCCTTGTGGAACCGCAAAGTTCCGTGGAACAAAGTTTGAAGACCACTGTATTAGATCTACAATCTTGTTAGGATGTTTCTTCTGTTGAACAGAGATAAGCTAGAAAGGGTTGGGGGGAAATTGATTCCCTGATGGGTTGCGAGATGTTTAAAGGGTATTATAGATTTAAAAAAATCTAGTCTTTAAACTATTAGACCTACAAACTTGAAATTTAGTAAACATGTTTTTTTTAATGAGTAGAGATCCACTAAACCTTTCTTGGAGAGAACTTATTTCGATTTTAAAAGCGCATATTTCGATCAAAAAGATTCATTCTTATGCCGAACTAAAATCCTTCAATGTTTCATATGTTTAATTTTTGTTTAGTTTTTTTCGAAAAACTTCTCTCGCGTAGAGTATGGCATTTACAAGTAGTAAAATATTTATATAAAATCATACAAACTAGATTTTCTTAAAACAACATATATATATATATATATATATATATATATATATATATATATATATATATATTTAAATATGCAAAAAAAATAGCGTAAAGAACTGTTTGACCTCTATGGACTTGAAATTTTGTATATATGATTCTTTTGTTGAACAGAGAGCCGTTAAGAACGGGTTTTGTGGAAATCAACTCCAAAAATGGATTGCAAGGGGATAAAGAAGTATTACAGAAAAAAAAATTCTCACCTTTGAATTATTAGACCTACAGACTAGAAATTTGGTAAGCGTGTTTATTTTGTCAGCTAGAAATTCATTGAAAATGGTTTTTGCAAAAGTTCACTTTAGAAGTGAGAGGGGGGGTACGGGGATTAAAAGATCAATGTATTTTCCTTTCAGCAATTCAAGTCTATTCTTTTTTTAAAATCATGGTGCAAGTTCTGTAGGAATGTTTTTCAATATAATAGAACGTTTAATGCTAGGGCTTGGATATCAAAACCTTATAAACAATATATAGTTATACGAAATCATGAAATACTCAACAATACGGGAGGATAACATATAGCATAATACATCCCAACATGTGTTTTTATCTTTTTCTTTTAAGGTTGTACATTTCCGGTTGCTTAAAGTTTCATTTCTTTCACACCATTATTTTTAAATTTTTTTCCCTTCCTTTCTCCCATTCTAAAAAAAAAAGGAATGAAAGATATATGTTGGCGAAATAAAAACTACAAAAGTGTGCTCGTGCGCCGCGTACGATAAATCTAAAGCGGTGACACTCTTCCTAAATAAAATAGACACATTTTCTCGAAAAAATAAGCTATCAAACTTTATTTTTGTATGCATTTTACAGCTTGGAGCAAGCGAGGGAACCCAATGCATTCCAACTCAGTTCGCCATTTTCATGCAGAATCGGAAAGACGAATGGTAACATTTCGTCGTTAAGGGTACAAAATAACCTCTCGTATGGATTTAGTTTCATTCTCTTTCTCTTTCTTCTCGGTCTCTGTTGTCTTTCAAATTCATGAATAAATTTTCGAAGATGGCTCAACTTCCCGCAGTAACCCCCAAGTTTGCAGTCATTATTCCAATAGTTGCAAATGTCGGGCTCATGTGGGTATAATTTGAGAGAAGTACTCAACGCTGCTTGTCATTTCTATGGTGAGCCACCAGAAAAATAAACTTGGCAGTCTCGCTTATAGAGGGTGACATATGTATAATGAGATTGTTAAAAAGGAAATGAATTATTTACGAATTGAAATTTGTTTTGGTGTCTAAAGTAGTTGGAAGGCGGATAACAACTTTCGAAAAGTTGGACATATTTACAATGACATTAAATGTATATTAACTCAAATAAGAAATGTTTCTTTCATTAAAATGCAGGTAAAATATTTGAATTATTATGTAGCATTTTTGTCTTAAAACTTACAACATTACGCTTGATTATTTTTATCTTTTTTCCTGAGTTATTAAGCTTAAATTAATTACGTTTTTCCCTAGAATTAGATTTTATTAAACTTTAATTTATGTATTCATTTCTTTGTAATGTATTCATTTAATTCAATTTTTAATGTATTCATTTCTTTGGAAAGTCTACATAGAATATTGTAGAGGGATCTACCGAAAAGATTTGCATAAATATATATGTAAAAATCTATGTAGAAAATATTTTAGAGGAATATGTAGGTGCATATCAATTTTATAATTCCTTTTTGTCTGTGTTTGGATTTCCCGTATAGATTAACGCATTTTTCACTGAAAATGAAAGATCCAAGGTAGAAGATGGCGTATATATATATATATATATATATATATATATATATTAATGTTCTTGTTCAGTGAATATTAAAATTGATATCAGGACATTTTAAAGTGATATAATTAAACAAAAAACATTTTATTTTCATTGAAGAACAATTACATTATTCTATTCATTTAAGTGTATGTCTTATACAAATAAGTATATTGAGAGAGCGACAAATTATGCACTAAAGTATTGCATTAACATTACGAACAGCAAAATGACAGAATAAGTTCTTAAACATAGTAAATTGTCGTCCAAAAATCACAAAGGAGAGCTACTTTTTACATTTGTTTTCCTCATATTATACTCAAAATTGGAAACTTTTTTATTCCTAATGGCGGAATATGAACAAATGCCAAAAAAACTGATTAAAGAAAAACAGTGGAATTTTTTTAATTTAATCACGAGTATTTTTACGTTCAAGGGTTTAAGTCAGGGGTGGGGGCCGCATGTGGCCCACCTTGAATAATTTTCGGCCCACGAGATTCTTTACAACTTTACAAAATTCGACTATTTTGTACAATATTTTTTGCTTAAAGAATTTTTTTTTTTGTAAAAAATAAATCCCATAACTGTTATTATTTTATCACGTTGCTTCTGTTACTTCGAATCTCTTTTTTTTTCTAAATTGAAATTTATGAAACATAAATCATGCTCACTTAACTAACAAAAATCTACTACACCAATTACGATACGCAAATACACATGGATTGAGATCGACTTGCAAAAACTAAGTGAAAGAGTTGAGAAACAGATATCTCACTAATTAAATAAATTAAACATTATTTGATCATTGCATTGATATTATTATACTATCTATGTTTGTATACATGAAAACAATGAAAACAATAATAATGTATCAGTTTGTTTTAAATTTTCACTCCAACAAATGTTTTTAATGTATTCAAATCTAATTTAAAGATATATATATTTATATGCGGCCCACGGGATTATAAACTTCTTCCGAAGTGGCCCGCGAGGTTATTTGGATTGGCTACCTCTGGTTTAAGTTAAAGTTACATCTTCAAATTAAATTGCAAAAATAAGGTATAAGAAATTTAATTATAATACTTATACAATCAGATATACTTACTAATATATAGCTATATATTTTCAAGCAATTAAAATAGTTAATATTACTACTAAACTAAACTCAGTGGTAAAATCGCCCATGAAATCCAAGCCTTACTGTGTCCCCACTCAAGCTTGGTACTCATTTATCGGTCCACTGAAGAGATGAAAGGCTGAGACAATCTTGCCCAGCCCGAGGATAAAGCCCCGGACCTGTGGTGAGGAAGCGCGACGCACTACCACTTGGTCACTGGGCCTCTCTCAATCTTACTAATACTCTTTAAAAAAATTATAAAATATTTTCATAAATTAGAGTAATTAAATAATTAAATGTACCATTTTTGTCTGGCGAGGGAATATTAAAGTCGCACTGTTCAGCTACACTAGGGCTTTTGACGAAGAACCTCATAATATTTAACCATGGTCAAGTGACGAAGACGGCACCTGCGCTAGCACTCCTTCCCATACCCCCTCTAACGTTCTCCCCATACCAACGGGAGGACATTTTGAACCTCGACATATTTAACATGCATCGACCCCCTCTGCACAGCGGATCACCATTTTTGTGTGATAACATATGGTAAGGTTAATTCATAGAAAAAATCACCTTATATATATACTTCAAATTTAAAATCAAATTGGTTAGATAAAACTTGATTTTACCAGTTTATATAGTTTTTCAACGTAAGATCTGAATTCTTATTTTTTTCCAATCCGAAGCTTTAAAAAAAGTGGCTTTATAGAACTTGACCAATTCTTTTCTACTTTAAGTTAGTTCAGTTTTCATCTTGAAAAAAAATCTACAATTTTAAGTTCAATTCTTAAAAAAAACGTATATCAGTTTCAAAAACCAAATCTGGATATAATTTTTGATCCTGACCTTTTTTGCCAGTTAATTATGAACCCTTTTTCAATTAATATACAAAAAAGCAGCAAGATGTGTAGAAAATTATCAGAAATTAATCTCCACAATTAATGCCATTAACCCATAACGCTTACAGCCCAATAAAAATGGAGAGAATTTAAGCAAAATAATAAATAAAGACAAGGCGAATTGGATAATGCCGAAGCCCAGCGTTTCTCAAACTATGGGGTGCCCCCCTTGGGGGCGTGATAATTTTACAAGGGGGGCACGAGATTATTGAAAAGTCAAAAACAAAAGATTATTTTTAAAAAATTATTAGTTTACTAAAAGAAAACAAACAAAATACATTCTGACATAAAAAATAAAACACACATTTACACTAAGTGTTGCACTTATAAATATATCAGTGCTACACAATGTGTTTTATAATTAATTGACCAATACTAAATTAAGAACAAGTTTAATAATTACCAGTGACATATGGAAATGTCATATATAAATTATATATAAAAATTAACACTTATCTTGATAATTTGTACGGTTAATAATAAGTCTCTTAACTTCTGATTAAAAGTTACGGGGAGAAAAGGGGTAAATAAAAGCAATCAAAAAGAGCCTCTGAAATAAGTAAATTCCACGCAAACACTGTCTGTTAATTCCAAAGCTTTCGGAATAATTTTATGGATAAAATTGTACATAAGAGAACGCACTTCGAATAGACGTATAAATACGTCCGGTGCAATTAGCGCACTTGAGTGAGACGTTTATATATGCCGGTGGAATTTAAGAGGTTAAAGTCGTATATCGTAGTTTTAGCATCAAAATATAGTATTACTGAATTCTATACATTGTTATTATATGAGGGGGGTGCGATGAAAATTATGATTGAATATTGGGTCGCGAATATTTAAACTTTGAGAAGCACTGACTTAGACACTCAAATATACATATTATTTAATTTTGAACAACGGCAAAAAATGAGAAAAACTTTCATAGTTATTTACCTGAAATATCATAAAATAACGAGAGAGAAGATTACATTCCTGCATAATGATACAAACATTTTGAGAATTAAATGCTGGAGAATATTTCAGAATAACTCATATAGTTAGGGAATACTCTAAATTTGCTTTTTTTAAATTTCTTTTTCGTCAAATAATTTAAGCTAAAATGGTATTGGTGACCTACCTGTCAAAGTAAGAGTGACAAGTCAGAGTCAAAGTAATAGTAACAGTCAAAGTCACTAAGAACCATAAAATAATTTGTCTTCACACTAGGGAAGGCAAATTGATAACCGAAGAATTTAAAACAGTCAAATTAATTAATTAGTTATAACTATTTAATTATGATAAAAAAATTAATTAAATTGCTAAAAATAAATTTAAATAGTGTTTAAATTAAAAGAATAAATATATGAATTAAAACAATTCAATAAACACTAAAATTATTTAATTAATTAAAAAAATTCAGTACATTAAAATGATTTAATTAATGAAAAACAATTCAGGAAAGGAAAATAATTTAGTTAACTAAAAATTCAAAGAAACTAAATAAATTTAACTAATTAAAACATTTAAGAAAAACTAAAATGATTTTATTAATCAAAGCAATTTAACCAATTAAAATGTTATAATTAAATGAAACAATTTAAAAAAATTAAAATTGTTTAATAAATTAAAAGAACTTAATAAATTAAAAGGATTGAATTAACTACGACAAATTAATAATTTTAAATGATTTAATTATTTAAAACAATTTAATCAAATAGGCTGATTTGAAATAAATTAAAAATAATCCAATGGATTAAATCTAAGAAACAAAAAAAAGATAAAAAATTTAGCAAAATATCAATATTTTGAAGAGTATTGATGTGTACCAAAATCAATCAACCGAATTCAATCCTAGAACTGTGTTCTAGGATTAAATTCTCCACAGATTTTTAAAGGTTTTTCAATTCCTACTATTAGGTCACATTCTCTATACATGTATTTATTTATCTTGGTGGAATTTTCAATCGTTAATAAAATACATTTTAAAGCGCTCCATTGAGATGAAATTTTGTGAACCTGATTATTTTGGATGACAATACAATAATTTAACTATAATCAATAAAAATTAACCGATTAAAACTAATTGTTTAAATAATTACAAATGCAGCCACGTTGGCAACTTAGCGACCCTTTTGGCGACTTCTGTCAAAACTGGAAAATGTTTTTTTCTCACGTTTTAAAGTATTCAGTTGAATCGAAATTTTATATACACGATTGTTTTCGATGACAATACGATACTTTAATGATAATTAATAACTATTAATTACCACTTAATGATGTGATTCTGTCCTATGCATATACATATTTATATTAATTGTAACTATTTAATAAAAAGTAGCTAAAATAAAATTTTCTTTGTTGATCTAAGTAGGGGGAGGGGAATTGACTTATTTGTTTTATATTCTTTTTTTTAACAAATTTCCTTCGTCCACCTTACTTAATCGTCTTAACTTTATTTATCGGAATACAAGGAATACGCCCTCTGACGACGAGGAATGGAACAACCCTAAATGAAAGCATTGCAATTCTCTCGAAATGGCAAGTGGAGATGGGAGAATGCCAATGAGGGGCCGATAAAGCAAACGCCCCATGAGTATCTTATCTCTGGTATGACAGGGCGCACACTACGTTATTTGTTATCGGCCTTCATGTCGCACGGTATTACGAAGCTTCAATGAATTGCGATATAAATTGGATCGGATCAAATGAGGACCCTTCTCTTCCTTGTTTAAGGCTCGGACCCATCGGATCCATCATTTTTACGATGGCTGCAACGGGATGAAATATTAGATGAGTATTTTCCCATCGACTACCGCTTTAATGGAATGGCTGGCGGAGATTTTCCAAATTTATTGGTCAGAAAAACGCTGAAAGGGTTCGCCGATTGTATTTCAGAATGTGTATATACTAAACCAAAAAAAAAGCAATCGCTTTCTGTAATTTATTTTACTGACCTCGAGTATATAAGACTTTTTATTCTGGATTAAGATTTGATTCTAATATTTCAGTTATAGTTTTTTTATTTCAAATATCCATTCATAATATATATATTTATACGAGGTAAGATTCAAAAGTTCCCAGACTGAGTCTCTAACTTAAAAAATATCTCCAGCTAAACTACTGAAACAGTTCCTCCTTGGAAATAAGACCCTTGAGCCACAACACACTTATTCCATAGCTTACAAAGGTTTTCGAAACATTTCTGGAATCCATTTTTAGCCATGTCCTTTGATTCAGCCTGCGAATCACTTTTAATTTCATCTGCAGATTGGAATCGACGACCCTGAAAGCGACGTGCCAGTTCTGGAAGAATTCCGAAGTTACAGGGAGTGAAATCAGGGGAGTAAAGAGGATGTGGCAAAACAGTTGTTTTCATTTTCACCCCGTTGTTGTTTGATGCCTGCCTGCTCTTACGTACTGCCACATAAACCTTTTCAATGCTATCATCATTGTGAGAAATCTGTGGACGCCCAGATTGTTCCTCGTCTTCAAAGTTTTAGCTGCCTTTCGTGAAACGTTGATGTCACTCAAAAGCTTGCGTTTGAGATATTGTAACACTGCTGTACATGTGCTTCAACATTTCACCAGTCTCTGTAGCAGTGTCTACAAAATATATTTTTTACAAAATTTGCTATTCATTCTCTGCTCCACAAACATCATTTCTTTCAATACCCGGTTACTAAATGCATCGACTTACAAAATATGATGCTGTGGTGAGCCACCGACCACTTGATTTAGGGAAAATCCCTCTTAGAAATGGGACAGAACGCAGTAACCCAGAAACGTTATCGTAGTCACTCTGCTGCAAAAATATTTCACGCTATAGGCTCAGTCCGGGAAATTTTGAATCCTACCTTGTATATGCGAACCTTTTTTCGTGAACTTCTTCGCATCAAGTATATTCAACATATATTTTTTTTAACTCGACAAGCATTACTACGACATTATACAGTTATCACTCATTACACCTTCATATAACTAATTCCAGGGCAAAATTCGAACAGTAGAATTCATAAATTCTATTTTTTTAATCAGTTACAAAAAAGTTATTCATGAAACATTATAGCAAATTATTCATATGTTCAAACAAATGTAAAATATTTATAAAATTATATATATTAAGAGGTGTTGGGAACTTAAAATCATATTTTTTTGACAGTTTGAGATTTTTACATTTTCAAATTGTATAGATTTTAACCTTTTTAAAAATACCTTACTTTAACCTCTAGGGTAATTAGAAGACCTTAAAACCTATTTTAAAGTAATCGTTGAAACTGGGCCATGCCCATTTGAATGGCGAAAAATGTATACAAAGTACTTCGTTTTTGCTTAAATATTGAACGTCTGATATAAACCAAAACATGTATCTTTTATTGTAAATTGAGTCTTTTATTTTTTTTTTATTTCCTAGCCTATTAGAAGTCTCGCTTTATACATTAAAATCAATTTATCTTAAAATGCAAATTTTGATGTTCGATGTACTTATTCTGAGAAGCTACTGTTCACATGTATATAAATTTTTTATGATATAATTATAATGATGGCTAATTTATACTGAAATGAATTTTTTGTAAAAAACTCAAAAATTTATTTTTTACAAATTTTTTACGTGAAAAATGGGTAAAATTTCACAATGTTTGGTAAAATACACTTAGGAACATTGAAAGAAGAAAGCATCGGATTGAAATGAAATTTAATACACATAATGACACAGATGAGTGATTCACTTGATCTCAAAAACAAGACAATTAAACGAATACAGAGTGTGCAACGACATAAATACTGGGCAAATTCAAGAGCGCGTTGGACCACTTCCACCTGCAATACATGCCACCACACGATTCGGCATTGAGTTGATTAGACACCTTATGTTGTCCTGAGGCAGATGGGCCCACAAATCTTCAACAGTCAACTCTAAATCATGTACAGAGTGACACGATGGCATCTGCCATTTTAGCTGATCCCACACGTGCTCTACAGGGAACAAATCGGGGAAGCGGGCCGGCCATGGAAGAGTCTGAAAATGACGCAGGATGTCTTGAGCAACTCTTGCTGTATGCGGACGAGCATTATCTTGCCGGAAAATTGCCCCCCATTTAGGAAAGATCCTACATGGGGTCGAAGAATATCATCAACGTAACGTTGGCCCATTAAGGTTCCACGCATCACAATGAAAGTGGACCGGCTATCATAGGCTATGACTCCCCCAGACCATTACAGCAGCTATGCGGGCAGAGTGACGTAGGACAGTGTAGAGGGAATTGTACCGCTCACCAGGGCGCTTCCACACCCGTACACGGTAATTATCTGGCCCCAAAACAAACCGGGATTCATCACTAAACATAACTTTTGCCAATATGTGACATTCCACATTGATCTGGCTTGACACCACTGTAGACGCAGTTACCGATGTTCCGGTGTTAAAGGGAGTGCACGGAAAGGGCGCTTGGATTTAAGATTTGCTTCTGCAAGGTGTCTGGAAATTGTTTGTGGAACAATTGCTACGCCTACGTCTTCTCGTATCGTTGAACGAGTCACTGTGGGGTCCACAAGTGCTTGCCGCTCGATCCTTCGATCCTCTCTCTTCATGGTCTTCCTGGTCGCTCCAGACCCGGTTTTCCGCGCGTGGGTACTTTCTCGTGTCCACTGCTCCCAACAATTTCTAACGGTACACTCCGAACGATCCACCTAGCCAGCAACACGGCCCGTCGACCAGCCTGCAGTTTTCATCCCGATCATTAGGCCTCTCTCAAACTCGCTTAATTGTGAGAAACGTCTTCTAGCACGTTTACCTGGCATGTTTCGCTTACCAAAGTCTTCCTACAATCGGCGGGTAATCGTCACGTTTATGAATCTTCGAATTTGCGCTGGCTTATATAGCACCCTCTTCCTGATTTTAGAGCCACCTCGGTGTGTATGAGCATGCGTATTGGCACAAAACTTGGATCATTTGCATATCACATTACGCTGTACTTATTTGCAAAGTTTCGCGATTGTACTTAGCTTCCTTCTTGGGTCGCTATTTTCAATGTTCCTGATTGCATTTCATAAATTACTAAAACATTCAAAATTAGCTAAAAGCTTATTTCAGTATAATGAGAAAGATGTACTTTAATTGTATGAATACTTTCAAGCATGTACATACAACAGAATTTGAGAAAAGGTACATCGAAAACAGCCAATTTAACATTGTCAGTATTGATAGAGAGATGTTTCCAGCTCCCCTTAAAAGATTTATAAGAAAATACAGCCATTAGTTCTTGTGTTGTGTTTTAGTGCGTCATTGATCAAACACTCATTTATTCGTTTAAATACTTACGAATGAGTTGATTATAATTATTTTCTAAGTAGATTATTTTAGTTTAAACAGAGAAATTTAGATATTTCAAGATTACAACTTATTATAAATTTAATGATTCATGATATATGAGAAAAATATTTAAGTCAGTCTGATAACAATGTATACAGTTTTTTTTTAGTAATCCCAAAAATCAAAATGTTCAAAAACAAATGCAGATCACTTCCAACCTTGCTAGATCAGATTTTCATATAGCTATTGATATTTTGATTAAAAAAAATATTCTTGATAAACAGCGAGTGCGTTTACTTCTACGTCACAGATCATTTTCTTCCAAATCCCATAATTTTATTTCAATAATAAACTCTAACAATTTTGCTCAGTTTAAGGTATAATATACCGTAATTTACAGATCAATATGTATATTACATCCCTTTTAACGCAGGAACGTTTGTCGGTGTCGATTGAACTCCGGAGTCGGTTGAGTTTGTTCTACTTTCCGCATTTTTGTAGGGTTTTTGAAAATTTTTTGACTTTTTTAATCATTCTCTATAGTGATGACACAGAAAAAGTTTCGGGATTCATCGTTCATTAGAAGAGATTTTACAACTAAATATACCTAGAATGTCCCCTGATGTCGTTTCGATATCGAGGCATTTTATCATTCAAAAAAGCTGTCGTTCAACAAAAACTAGTTCACTAAAAAGATACTATTAGTAAAACAAACTTCCCGAACTAATGTCGCACATTTATTTGACCTTGAATGCAGTGCTATTGGGTTTACAGTAGAAATGAGTCCCGTATACTAAAATCTTTTTGTCTAAGTCAGGGGTATCCAATCTGCGGCCCGCCTCGAATAATTATGGGGCCCACGAGACTCTTTACAAGATTCGGCTATTTTGTACAATATTTTTTGTTTAAAGACGTTTTTTTTTTAAAAAATAAATCCTCTAACTGTCATTATTTTATCACGGTTGCTTGTGCTACTGCTAATCTCTCTCGCTTTTTCTTTTCTAAATTGAAGTTTATCAAATATAAATTGTGCTCAAACTTAACGCATGAAAATCTGCAGCATGCATTACGATACGCAAATACACATGCATTGAGATCGACTTGCAAAAACTAAGTGAAAGAGTTGAGAGAAACAGACATCTCACTTATTAAATAAATTAAACATTATTTGAACATTGCATTATTATTATTCTACTATCTATGTTTGTATACATGAAAAACAATGAAAAGAATAATAATACATCAGTCTGTTTTAAATTTTCACTCCAACAAATGTTTGTAACGGATCTAAATCTAATATAAAGATATATATGTTTTATATGCGGCCAGCGGAACTATAAAGTTTTTCCGAAATGACCCGCGAAGTTATTTGGGTTGGCCAACCTTGGTCTAAGTGTTTCGTTACATAGCATTTGCTTATCTTCCATTGCATTCAAGTTAGGTAAGTGCGAGAAATTTGAAAAATTAGGTAAATACTGAAGTTATATATAAAGGAATTACAAATTTACTAAAAGGCAAAAAAGCACAAAATAAAGAGGGTAATGGAAATGCAACTAAAAGAACGTGTGCGTCTTACATGAAAATGGTACTTATAATGATCTTTAAATGTACAGGGAAAATTTAATATCACTGTGTCCATTACAAATACGTTACGTATAAAATATTATGCATACAAATAATTAATAACGATGAAAAACTCGCATTCACACAAAAATTATGATTTTGCTTATTCTACTCTAAGATTTATGAATGTTACTGCTTTATTCCATTTTGCAAGATTTGTTAGTTTATTTTTTACTGTTTTTATGATATAAAGGGTCATTATATATAATTAGATGAAATACTATTAAAAAGTCTTAAAACTAAATCCTACTGAACAGCAGTTATTTCGTTATTACAATTATTTTATATACATTTATATCACGGTGTCGAAACGACACCGGGGGACGTTAAAGGGTAGTTGAAATCCCGGGCGTTCTAGGGTTAAGGCTACACGGTACCCTTTTTCAAAAAAACTTTTTTGGAGACAGTTACAGTAAAAATAATTGAGTTTTTATATTTATATTATATTATTAAGCTGATTCTGTAAGCAAAAACTCAGTTTGACCAGCCATTATTTTTTTTTCAAACTCTTATAACATACTCAATTTTTAAAAATTTTTAGTAATTTTAAGTTATTTATGATTCTTAGATTATTACAAACAACATTTAGTATGGATTTTAAAATCTATTTCCTTGTTGATTTTTAATAATTATTTTTCTAGGAAAACTTGGAAAAAACACGAAAATTTTTAAAATATCAACTTTAGCATTTCTTAGAAAAATAACTAGAGTTCTCAGCCCTAGATCCATACTAAATTTTATAGAACATACATTTGGAAATATATACAAAAAAATTCAAGGCTCTATCTTGAACAGGAAAAAAGCCTTAGGGATTAGAAAACACTTATACCTTCAAAATTAAAAATCTGAGAAAAACGAATTTAAAGTTTGTAAAGTCATAAAACAAAAACTTATAATGCCCGTAAAACTCTAATTTTTTAATATGTTATTTTCCAATGTATGTTCTACATTAAAACACTATTTTTATTAAATATGACTCAAAATTATATTTTTAATTCAAACTATATTTTTGCATAATATTGTTGGAATTTGTTAAGACACCAGTTTATTCAGCTTTATCTAAGGGGTCACAGGGGTGTTGAAAATGTTTCGAGAGCACAAAATACAAACAATTTTCGACTAGAAATAATTCTTTGAGATTAAAATGAAATAATTTGATTCTTTTACACATTTCTTATAAAAGAATAAAGTTTCAAAAAAGTATAAAATATCTAAAATATAATCATAATTTTAAAAATAATAAGCACATAAAAATAAGAAAAATTTTTGTAAGAGACAAATAGTGAGTTTTACGACGCGCATGATATTTTCTGCAATAATAATTCTAATTACTAGCAATAAGTTGATTTATAAAGTCAAATATATCCTTATTACATGCTAGCTTATCTTATAAAAATAAAATAAAAAATAATATTTTTAAAAATAACAAAATACATTTTTTTAAATTTTTTTTAAAAAATTCAATTTTTGTTGAAATATTTCAAAAAATTAAAAATTTATTATACTATAAATAGCTAGGATTTGAAGATTATGATAGAATTTATAATTCTGTAAAGTTTTATACATCAAAGTATGATAGTTTTTGAAACGCAATGCGCGTAATTGAAAAAAACACAAACTGAGAAAAAGGGCTTTAAAGTTTTAAAATTGAATTTGAGAAAATAAATCTTAAAACTTACACGCTAAAATTCTCCAGGATAATTAAATATACCTTCCTGTTCCTGAAACAGCTCAATTTCTTTACTCTTTTTAATTTTCTTGGCTCTGCGAGCTTCAAAAGATGATTCTAAGAGCCTCTGTCTTGACGTAAAGATTCGACGATTGTCACGTTCAGCCAGGGGCACACAAACATTTCTGTTAATTTTCAAGCCAAATTTCTTTAAAATAGTAATAAGTATTTGATTTCCATAATTAAAAACACTGGTTGCTAGATTTGCAGCAATCTCTGCAATCTGAAGCATAGAACCAATCGTCTTAGGACAAAACTTCCAAATTAATGAATTTAAACTATCATTAGGATTCTGTGTCTTACCTCCTAAACATTTCTTCAGGAGTGCCGGATGAGATAAGTCTGCAAATACAGGCTTAATTACATCTCGAACAGCTTTAGCAACTGAGGGTTTGTGTTTATAATTTTGTAAATTATTATTAATTGCGGTATTATACTTACACCATGTATTTGGATTTGTAGGACAAAACCAGTGCATCGGTTCATCATCAGTGCTGCAAGAATGACCCCAAACAGCCCAAATGGCTTTCCGCATTTCCTTTACACTAGTAGAATTGCATCGAATAGCATTACCATAGTAATGCGCAAGTTTATCAATTAAACTATCAGTTAACCTACCTTTACCGCCAATAGTTTTACCATCAGATAATTTCTTTTTACTATATACTAATATAAGCTTCCTAAGTCTTGTACCCATTCTCTTTTGCACAAGGCCTACACATTCTATTTTCTGAATAAGATAGTCATCGCCGTATGGCTTGTTTTCAGAAAGGGCATTGAATGTTTTTGTGTCGCCATCTTCTATGTAGTTCGAATATTTCAGGTTGTGAAGCTTTTCTGATCGATTAAAAATCCTCAACATCCCGTCAACCTCCATCTTACCAGCAGAGCCAGAATAATTTTTTTACATGAAATCTTATGCGCTCTTTGCCATTTTTATTGTACTTGATACCAAATTTTACCCCTTTATAACTGTCGCATCCTTTGCAAAATGAGGACAACACTTCCCTATCCAAAACCTTACCTGTTTCGGCCTCTATATTACAGTACATACTCCAATCAACGATGAATGTCCTCTCGTCTTCCAGGTACCATCATCACTTACCGTTAAAAGGTTATCAGGGGACGAAGAATTTTCTTCGACAGCTGTCATTTTCATGCTTTCTTCAGCGACTTCCTTCATAACACGTGAAAGTTTATTATTAATAACATCATGTGATTTTTGTTCAACAGGATTAGGAAGACTCATTACAGCACAAAAGGTTTTTAATGACTCTAAACCTTGGCCTATGCAACGTATTTCAAAATTCGAACATAAACCACGAGTGGACTTTTCATTAATTGTTAATGATTTATGACATTTTAAACAACATGATACTGATAAAATAGAGCTAAAAGTTGAAATAAAATCAAAAATACGATATCCTTTGAAGTTTTTTCACTTACCTTAACAAGATTTGACTTTAATGAAGTCTGATATCCTGAGATTTTATTACTGGAAGCACACATTTTTATCTCTCCTTTCTGCATGATTTGGTTCCCTCTAAATCTTCTTTTCTTAGGACGTTTACCTGAAAGTCTACGATGAGTATTTTCCATTTCAATCGAGAATTTTCAATTTTGATAAACGGTTTTAAACAACGCTGTTTTGAATTTCGATAAGTTATTTCAAACAAACGTGCTAGCATTACCAAAACAGAATCAAAACACATTAAAAAAGTGTGTGTTGAGTTGCAAGCTTCCTTCTCAATTAAGCAAGTGTTTAAAATATTTCATGAGGCTTTTTAAAAACAGAAAAATAAAACGTATGCGGAAATCAAGAATAAGTGGGTGTGGCATGTAGCCATATAAACATTGTTATTACTAAATTGCTGTTTGGAATTTTTCGAATAACTTTCGAAGTTTTTGTAGTACTATCACGTGGTTGGTATCAAAATGTTCAAAAGAAAATGAGGAACAACATATATTTTTTTCGAAAATTCGAAAAAATAGAAGATTAACACCCCTGTGACCCCTTACCTAATATTTCACAAGAGTTTTGAAACACGAAGCATTTACGTACAAAATAATAATTATACTAACTTCAGCTAAAAATAGTCAGGTTTTCTCATAAAATTTAATTTTTTTCAGTTTTAAATTGGGGCAGTTTAGGAAGTTTCAGCTCTTGTCGTACGACTTTAAAATACTAAAATATAGTACTACAATATGTTTAGTATAATGTAGTTTGGTACATTAATGAAATATTCAGTTATATCTGCAGCATTTGAATTCAGAATACTTGTATTCGGAAGTCTAATTGCAGAATCAGCTGAGGACTGATTTTTAGATACATCATTTTCAGTAGTATTCCATCTCTTCGAAATATTGTTTCTCACAAAAACTCAGAACGTATTTGCCATGGCATTTTCTCTACAGGAAAAAAATTAATGATAAAGCTTTTAAGTTATATAAACTATTTTTAAAGTAAAAATTGGCCATGAAATTAATCTTTATTAATTATGAGAACTCAAAAAACACAATCAAGCAGAAATGGTTTTAGTAATGAAAATTGGAATTAATAACCATTTCAAACTAAAAGCTCAAAAATATTTTTAATTAATTCAACTTAAGTGTGAAAAAATGCTTTAAAAGGAAACCGAAACCAAACCATAGCTCATAAAACTTCAAATATCTTAAAAACTACTTTGCTAACAGATCTGAAATTTCGTGGCAAGCATCTCAATGATATGGGCCACCAAAACATGCAAAAAAAAAATTCGGTAGAAATGAAATTTTTAGGGTACTGTGTAGCCTTGAGCAGTTTCATAATTTATCAACAAACTTGAACCCATAAATTTGCCTCTTACTAGATACGCTGCATCTGTACGTGCATGAAAACAATTCTATGCTTCTCTTTTGGGTATTTAATCTTAATAATTATAATATGCTAGCAAATATACCCGTTTTTCGCAAGGGTGAATTGAAAAATCAAACAATACAGATTGAAGGATAAAGAAGTTTTCAATGAGAGTTAATTTTACTTGAATTGCAAATCAAACAAAAAAAAGCTTTTTTGCATATCTCAGCTGAACAAAGAAAACTTCATTTGTTAAATTTCAAATCTGTAGATCTAATAGCTGATAAAAAGGATATTTTTTTAATTATAACTCCCCTTTACTCTCTTGTGAGTTGATTTTTGAAAACACCTTCCTAGGCTGATCTCTGCTCAGAAAAAGTAACACATTGTAACAAATTGTGTGCAATGAAAACTGAAAATAGTGTAAATAATTTATATCTGGCTGTGCAATACGTTAATATTACTTTCTGTTGTATTTAGTTTATGTAAAAATTGTAATATTCGCAAGCCAGGCCGTTCCTTACATTATAATGGCGATTCAATGGAAACATAGCGAAATGTTGGTGATAGAGCCAAGTTCGCATTATTTTTGGTGACCCTGTTGGCAACTTGGCTATTGATTGTTCAGTGCAGAAGTTGATATGCTGTAGCACTATCTGGTGGGGAACTGCAACAAAGAGGATAGCACAGAAGCATTCTCCACAAAATATGCATATGCATGCCAATTTTCTTAGTAATCGGTTGAGCTATGTTGGAGGGAAGCGATGTCCATTTTTATATATCCAATCAATATTTTTTTATATATTTTACATACACGTAAAAAACATTACTTAATATGAGTTACAATTAATTCAAAGAATTGTGTGGATGCTCGCGTTCCTACAACCTATTTCTTGTTATATCATTTATACGCATCACTATTTTATGATTACTAAATATTAGATAAACATCTATAACTTAAAAGTTTCATCTAATATTTACTGGATATGACTTATCTTTGAATGCATTATATATTTTTATCTTTAATTATTCAACTCTTTATTTATTAAATTTGTAGCATAAATCATCCTTTTGCTACTGATAAGATGTATGTCTTAATACTTCACACAGAACAATTCTATATATCCCTCTAGGGTGTCTCTGCGGTTAATCAAAGAGAAATTCCTTCCATTTTCGATGCCACAAAAACGTGTCCACCTAGCAATTCTCTAACAACCCTCGAAATTCCCAGCACGCCCTCTGTTGCGACGCCGCAAACTCGTCTCGCTTTGTGTAACTGCCAGAAAGATCAGCGGTCATAAGCACTTCCACCCTCGCCTATTCAATAGGGCCAAGAGCCACTGAGAGACCCTGACCACTAAATGCTTTCACTGGGGGAGAGGCGCGAGGCCTAATGATCACCACTAAAGCCAGGAACAATTTAACAACCATCTGGACGTTTCCAGCTAGCGACCATTGCTATGACAGTGATAGATGTTCTAGAGGAAGAGCCACAACGGTCCCTGCAAATTCTTTCTATATTCGACTGCTAATCACACCCTTTTGGAGAGGGAAAAAAGTTTCCCTTATTGGACTTCTGAAAAGGCGTTTTTTTTTTCCTGTTTCTTTTCGGACACAAATGAGATGTAGAGGTATAAAAGATGGATGCATGTAATGAGAGTCCGAAGAGACTTGACTTCAATGGAGAGTTCATTTGTTTCAAACTCAATAGGGAAGATGTGGGGAAAAATTGCTGTTCTCCTCCCATCTGACTGATAGAATTATGTCTGGTTTTTTTTTCGGGAAATTATATAACTAGAACAACTTGGCTTTTTTTTTTTTGAAATTACATGGGTAGTTTGGGAATGCTCGAAAATGTTGAGTGAAATTGTCAGAGAGGAGACAGAGAATGCTTTTTATGTTCGGTTGTTCGCCTGTTACACTTAAAATGCAATTAAAAAGTAATTAACGAGCAACAAATAAAGAAAACTTTGTTCTTTCCTTTATTATTCTGAAATCCCACGTTGTGCGATTTTTTATTGTTAAGAAAAATTGTCCATTTTGTTATACTCAAGTTATTGTTTAAAAATTTTGTTAACATTTTATCAAAATTATTTGCTCCTTTTTTATTTTTCAAAACCGTTAGTTTTATTGTTTCCTTTAAAACAAGTGTAATATGAAAAAAAAATTTCTAAGTCAATTCCTACTTAGATCAACAAAGAAAAATTTTATTTTATTTATTTTTTATTAAATAATTACAATTAATATAAATATGTATATACATATGACAAAATCCCAGTAGCAATTAAGTTTTATTAATTATCATTAAAGCATCGTATTGTCATCCAATACAATCGTGTGCATAAAATTTCAGTTTGATTGAATACTTCAAAACGTGAGAAAAAAAAATCTTTTAAAATGTTGATCCAAGTCTCTAAAAATAAAGCCAACGTCGCTGTATCAGTTATTTTTTGAATAAATAGTTTTAATTAATTAATTTTTATTAATTATAATTAAATTACGAATTAATTGTCATCCAAAAAATCGTGTATAGAAAATTTCAGCTCAATTGAGCTATTTCATTTTATTAACGGTTGAAAATTTGAACAATATATGGGGAGATTGTGAACTCATAGTAAGAATTGAAAAAAAGAAAATGGTTAGGTTCCTTATAATTGCATCATTTTCATAGTTAGAGAACTAATAAGAGCGAAACGTAAGAGCTCAAAGAAATTAAATAAAATAAATTACGTTTCAAAAGAAATCAAAGAAAAAAACAATCTTTTAATCCGTATGTCTATCTCCTAAATAAAATTTTTAAAAAAATGACAAGAACGAAGCTAGTAAATAAATTTTTCAAAAATGGCAAAACGAAATATTTTTTCTTCATTTCCTTTTAGGAAGCGAAAAATAAACTTCCTTATGACAACAATTATTTTTTTATGTTTATTTTATTTTGTTGCATCACTATGTATATTAAATACTTTTTAATGTGTTCATTTACTAGTATAAGGAATTTGAAACAATGCATACAATAATATAGGGAGATTATAGTTAAAATCGTTCTTTCAAAAGATTGTAAAAAAGAACCTCTGGGCGTAATGATTTGTAATTTCATCTCAAGATAATTACGTGCAATTTGACTGACAAAAAAAAGATACTAAATTTTATCAAAATATGATGCGGTACTCATATTGCGCAGACATCTTCGACCATCATGCGGACTAACACTATTTGAAGCCCTTATTTATAAAACCAGCAGAATTTAATAAATTTGTAATTTAGGTTAATTTTGTAATGAGAAACTACTTGCGCTTAAATCAAAAGTATTGATAATGGAAGTTTTGTTTTTAAAGACATATTAATCTCATTGTGATTCCATTAAAACCATAATTTAGTTTACTTTGAGCCATTAAGAATGCTGTGTTATCAACTCCGCTTAGTTGCGATAAGAACTACGAAATATTGTCGCGTAGATTAAACTACTGTGGAATTGGATGCTCAAATAAAATGACTACAACTTTCGCTAGTCACAACTCAAGAACTTCCAGGAACTGAATATTTCATATACTTATATATTGCCATCGAAAGTTCCAGAACTTTCCTTATATAACTATAATTACAGTTAACGTTTATAAATACAAGTACAATTAATAATAATAATAAGAGCACGAGAGAAAGAAAAAATTACAATTAGTAAAATATGCTCGAGACACAGAAATTAAAGTCAATACAAAGAAAAAAAAGAAATTATTTTTGGCAAGAGTCAACAGCTGCCAGACGCGTGAGTCCGAACAGTATATCATGTCCATGGCAACCGAAATGAACCATTTTTGTTACAATATAATACAGTGTGTGTATGAAGGGTTGCTCATTAACCTCGCACTTAAAACAACATGAGGGCCAATGGCAATTGACCTCTTCACTTTAAACCACGATCACAATTGACGAAAACGGCAACAGAGCTAAGCACCCCACTCTCCTAACTTCCCCACCATATGATCTTGAGGACTTGGAGCTTCGACATATTTAACGGGAATCAAACTTTCTATAAGGGAGGGTTCTCAGTGGCATCATGACTCGAACCCTTGATTTGGCAAAGCCGAACAAAAGTTCAAGACCATGACTCCATGTTACCTCAACCACAATTGGCGGTAAGAGTGCACTTTTTATTGACAACTATAAAACAGATGTACGCAATCTGAGAGTTTTTGAGTCTGAGGATGCTGTGGTGTCTGAAAAATCGCAGACGAATTCCTCATCTTCTTAGTATGCTTTACATGGTAACAGTTTATGTCTCTACTCCAGTCAACGGTTTCTCCCATTTCATGCAAAACCGTTACCAAATCTTCTTTGGTCGCGTTTTGAAACATTTTTCCTTTTTCCCAGGTTCTAGAAAAAGAGCGTGATGTAATAACTTTATTACTTTCTTAATTACTTCTCAAATCAATCAATACAAACATAATTAAATCAACTCAAACAATTATCTTCATTAAATATAATTCTCTTGATTAAACACAATCAAGTAACAATCAAAATACAATGTCCATCATGTTAAAACACTCCCAAGAAACTGTCTCGCCTCTCTGTTACAACAGATCACGAATGGGCGTCAATATTTCACCGAAGGAATTCCGTTTCCTCCGGCCCAAAACAATTCAGCGCTTCGCGCTTCCAAAACACAAGGGACCTTTTTTTCCCTGACCGCGCCGCTTAAGGTCAAAACCCCTTCTCCTAAAAAACACAGCACCACTTCCGTAACCGCAGGTGTGTGAACATCGCGAACTCTTAAAGAATCTACCGCCAAGCAGTAGTCAGACACTACAAATAATTCCCATTACACACACATTGAAGTGACCAGTAAGATGCGCTTTTCTACATTTTGTTCATTTTCCGTTTGTTAACCCTTTACAGGGTCATTTTCTTAAGTTGGTATATTTAAATATTTGAAGGGGGCGATATTGATTTAAGATAAGGAATTAATTTAGCTTCGTAGGTAAAATTATTTTGATTTTTAAGATCTCCTTGGCGTTAGTGGGGACATGTTAACCACAACCCCTGTATTATATTGAAAAGCATTAATATACCTCTTGTTTCATTTTACCTCTTTCCACATGAAACTCCTAAAATATTTTGTAGATACCTCAACTTTCAAAAGGAATAGTAAATTAGAAATATTTTATATTCTTAAGATATCCCACTATACGTTCGGAACCGTGATTTTGTAAAAGCGTATAAATGGATAATATTTAGGATATTTAGTGTCACTTAGATTAGAAAATGTATATAAAATTGTTTTAAGAATAGTATTACAATAAAAAATAATTTAAGTACAATATTTTGACAAAAAATGAACATAGAATGATTCATTTTCAAAATATTCTTCTTTTGTGAAAAATGCTTCTATTATAATGATATTTTGCTTGCATATAGCTCAGACAGAGGCTCAAGTAGAATTTTTGAAATATATAACATAGAAGTGGGTTTATCCATGTTTTACGACATCAGAGGGGAGAAATTTTAAGAAAAAAAACACCGATAATTATTTTAAATGGTTGTAATTCTGAAAACAATGTGAATTTTTCAAAAATCATTCTTGAGCCTCTGTACAGAGGTCTGAGCTATACAGAGGCAAAATATTATTATTAATAGAAGCATTTTTCACAAAAGGAGAACACTTTGAAAAAAGGTTATTCTAAGCTAATGTTTTGCCGAAATATTGTATTTAAATAATTTTTTTTGTCAAAATATCCTTAAAACAATCTTATATATGTATTCTAATGTAAGTGACACTAAATATCATGAAAACCATTTATGCGCTCTTTTAAAATCACGGTTCCGAATGCAGTTAGATACCTTAAGTGATGATGATGGAAATGTGAATTTCTACATATTATTTCCAAGGAAATTTATGAAAAGAGAAATCAGTACACACAACTAATAAACACAACTAATTTAAGAAATATATTTGGAAATACTACAATGTGTAAAAGAAGTTTGAAAATTAGACAGATGAAAACGAGTAATAAAGATATTAGATTGATGGATTTGGTGGTAAGTACCTATATTTACCACGGCCTGGGAAAGGGATAAAATGACGCCTTTTCTTAATACAATCGATTGATTACAATTTACACCCTGTGTGCTTACTCTCTTCAGGTAAGTATTTGATTTACAACCCCGGAGTACAGGAGGTATCTTTCCCATGGGACTTAAGCGGTTAATACGATTAACATGTCTCTGGGATTCTTTAGTGATCTTTTCTATGTTGGATCCTCTTCCTCTTATCTCTCTTCCTCCTCCAAATCTTTTTTTTTCTTCCTTCAGCCTTACTTCCCGATAAAACAGATAGATTCCTACTTCTTATCTTCTCTTTTACTTCATTGTGGTAATTATTAACATTATACAGTTCTTGTTACAAATAAATAATTGTATTATGTGCCAGGCACTGCCAAATATGTGGTTTTTACTCCCAATTAAGAGTTTCTAATTTCTCAGACATTTTCCTTCCCGGGAACAAAGCAGTTTTTCCCGGATTTTCGGAAAATGCCTCAAATCCCTGAAAATTCAGAAAAAGTTGTTTTTAATGGGTGAAATCCATGTGATGTCATATTCAAAAGATAATGACAACCACGTGTTTCTTGCAAATCAGTTCAAAATCTCACGTGACGTCACAGATAAACGATAAAAGCAACCATGTGTTTTCCAGCTAATCAGTTCCTGCTCTAAGTTGTTGCCAACTTTTGCTCTTTGCAAAAACTTTCTCTTAAAAAAAGTACATACTTACCAACAATAATAACGCTCGTAAAGAAATATACAAAATGCATTTTATTTAAAAGTACACGCTTCAAACAAGATTATTTTTTTAATTTTAAAATCTTTTTGAAGAAATTTTTTTTATAATATTTTAGCATATTTACCAGTTATGAAATTCGAAACTTGTGTCTAAGTTTTACTAGAAGAATACAATTTTAACTTAATGTCTGCTTTGAATTTAGTAGAGCTAGTGTTTGTCTTTACCACATGACCGTCATGTGAATTGAGCTCATTGAGATATGATTTAAAATTACACAAAAAGATGTGATATTCATAAATTCCAAACTCTCTACTCCTTTATATATTGAGTCCTGAAATACAAATAAAATATTATAATTATACATTTTTATAATAAAATTTATATGAAATCATAAGAACACAAACTATTCCTTTATCATTCAACCCAGCTCATAGCTTTATTATAAGCAACCCGGCTGCAGAAAATGGAAATTCAGCTTCAGCTGATGTTAGAAGAGTTATTTTCCAAAACTTCGTTCAGTTTTATAAATTTGATGATCGATTTTCTGTCAAATAACTGCATTTTTGCGTTGTTTAATCTAGAAACTTATCTAATTGAACCACATAAAACTTTTGACTTTAAGAGGTTCGGTTTTTTTTTTCTAATTTTTTCTGTGTAACGCTTAAGATCTCCTTTTCAAAGTTTTTGTGTTCTTTTCTGAGTGCGAAACGTTGACAGTGAATCGTCTTCCTCTTAAAAAGGCCTTGTCATAATTATCTTTGAAAGTTTAATCAAAGTTTTTATTCGGTTAAAGTGAAAGAGATTATTAGTAATTTCAGCAACCTCATACTTTCTCCCAAAATTTAGTAATCCAACTAAAGTAACATTGAATCTCCCACTAATATTAAACCAGAGAACATTTTACATTGTTCCAAATTTTGTACAATATAGTGTAAATAATTTATATTTGTGTGGGGGGGCGTAATACATTAATATTAATTTCTCTAATATTTATTTTATGTTAAAATTGTAATATTCGCAAGCAACGCCGTTGCTTTCCTTATAATGGAGATACAATGGGAACTTAGAGAAATATTGGTGGTAGAGCTAGGTTGGCATCCTTTTTGGTGACCATGTTATCGACCTGGTGACCAATTTAGCTATTTGACGACCATGTTGGCGAGTTCGGGACTATAGATTCTTCTAGAAATTAGTGGAGAAATAAACTAATTTTACGATTTAAGACGCAAGAGGATTTTTCTCGAAAGATTTGTGAGACCTATAAATGAAGAGACGCTCGCCAAAACTCATTCAGCGTTATTTTGACTAGCGATTAGTAGTCTTGACTTGACCATTGAGGAGTCGACCAGCGATTACTGATTACTTCGGCTGTTGAACGAGCGAATGCTTGTGAATAATCTTTTACATACGTGTACTTTAGACCCTGGGAGTTGTGTTTGTGCATGTGAAGAACTTCTGAGATTTATTCTGCGAATATTGATGTTGAATCCTGTACATCAAGGGTTGATTTTAGACAATAAATTCCCATCGCTATTAAAGAACTGTCTTGTTCTTAGGGACTGATTTGCATAAAATCCTAGAAAACTCCGATTAACGTTACAATATTATTTACAGATTCTGAATTTTATTGGTTCAATTCTCCAATAATGATAATAAATATTCTTTAAGCAGTTGCCTCTCGTTTAGATAGCATAGCTTTTCTTGGTCAATTTTTACTGGCTTCAAGCCAACTACAGTTGCATTTAGTTCAAACTTCTGCATTAGACAAATTTTTATTATTCTTTAATGCCAATTAATGCTTTTGAAATGGCTGATTTCATCCCTAAAATATCTTTCAAAGTCTATCTACAAACTATTCCAGCATGTTTTTTTGTCTAAACAAATCAATTTTCACAGCCAATTTCTACAAAAACAAAAATTTTTGTAAAATACCATTTTTGTAAAAGAACTTTCCACACAATTAATTTTTATATAATACTCCTTACCTTTTTTTATATTAGTCATTTATGTTAGTCACTTCTGTCCATTTGCTTCTTCAGAACCAGATGGCGCTGTTTCCTGGATAATCTTATAGAATTATTGGAAATATGGGATGATGAAAAAATCCAATTCTACAATAAGGTCTCGTTTATTATAAATGATGAATCTTCTTATTTTCATTTTGAGTAAATGACATTTTTTATTTAGAGTTTTTTATGTATTCAATACGTGGATTTTTTTTTACACTCTAACTGTTCTGTTTTGCATTGTTACCGTTAGTATCAATTTGGACTAATTATTAATGTCTGTAGAAAGAAGTAGGTGAATTAATACATTATTTTTTAATTACATTTATTGCTTTTTTATATTGTTAACCAACTTCTTTTATGGTTAAATTTTATGCATTTCTTTTATAATTCTACATGAAAATAGAGATCGTGCATGCAGAATTCCATTTCGGAAGGCATCCATGCATTTGATATCATAAGCTAAAGAGCCTTTGAAAAAAAGTATAATGTATTTCAGTTGTAGAAAAGGGTGGGTTGGGCTAATGGTAGCCACGAGCGTCCATCAGTCTTGAACCGAGATATCTTTCCTGAGCTTGATCTAAGATTCGTATCGTATTTTCCGCTAGTACGATTTCGTCAACCCGTAAACACGAAATAAATCTTTGTAACTATTAAAAATAAAAACAAACAAAAAAGTAATTATCAACTTTGAAAATGCTCCATGTATTTGGATCGATGTGGTGATATGTACGTAAGCCAGTAACAGCCTCTGTGAAGGGGTGATCACTTTTGTCTAGTGGTCATGTTACTGGGCTTCGGATTCATAAGTCCCGGGTTCTATCCTCTGGACAAGCGCCACTACAGGTATGAAGGAAAGAAGATTCGATCTGGGTAACTTCCGCTCCGCACGCAAGTACTTTATCAATCACGCCAAAACGATCGACTTCGCGTGAAGTTTGATACTAGTTTATATAGATATCACATGCCACTGATTTGTCGAATGGGCGAATGAACGGTACCATACTCGTGACGAGTATGTTAGGTTGCGTCAATTTGTAGATTGCGTCATTCGTGCATAATGGCTTGAGAATTGCGTCATTTGTGTGAGATGGCTTTGTGTGACGGCTTAATTGCGTCATTTGTGTCTGACGGCTTAGTTGCTTTTGCGGTGGATAGATAGCACCACGACTGCAGCGCGTGAAGGGTGTGGTTCACTTTGCACGTCCAGGGTCTCCAATAAAGGAAGGAAGATTCGATCTGGGTACCTTCCGCTCCTTACGCAAGTACTTTATCAATTACACCAAATAATCGTATTCGCGTGATGTGTGGTACTAGTTTATATAGATATCACACCACCACAAGTATATGGAAAAATGTTCCATTGTGAAATGTACAATTCAAACAAATAAAATTAAGTATAACGTAATGTGTATTTCTTTTTGTCGGTCACTACTTTGACCTCTGAGAAAAGAATTTTCCTTTATAAATCCATGACATCCTATTAAATTATTTGAAAAACTGCACACATTCGAAGACAAACAAAATACGAAAAATTAAATGGAGAAAATCAAATACAGATAGGCGTCTAAAACTCGTGTTATAAATCAAAGCATGATCTTATTGGATTCCTTGAGAGCAAATGCAACTTCCTACCTTTAGACATCTAACCTGAAACGTAAAACTCAAACTCTTAACTCTAAGTGTGAATAAACGAATCGATTGAATACTTTCTTGCGTGCAGAGACTTTTTTCTTCTTCTTCTGTCTTTAATACGTTAAACCGCCTTCGTTTTACTTTTTGGACACGAAACCATTTATCATTGCCTACGGTGTAAGAGGAGAAAAAAAAGATAGCCTGAGATATTTTTTTCTTTTCATTTATTTTTGCTCATCAATATATTTAATGCAACAATGGGAGGTAACTTCGATAAATATTTAAAGTTGAAAAATCAAACACTAAAGTTCAACAAAGAAAGAAGACAATTGTTAGTTTTTGTTAGAGATACAGAAAGTCACTGAAAAGTTCTTATGTGGATATTTATAAAAAATATAATTGTAGTTTTTAAGGATTTTAAAGAGAGCAAACTTTTTATAATTACACTTTTACTATAAAAACAGCCAGATGTAAAACTGTTTCAACTTATTGGTACCTACAATCCTTAAGGAAAGATTATAATGACTGAGTTTGTGAAATCTTATTTATTTGGTTTCCTTTTTTTTAAATCAAATTTAGCTTTGAGATAATTATATATTTTCTTTACTTCATACATCTTTTCCCATTAAGTTTTGATTTTTTAGTTTTCGTGAAACTCTGGGTGGAAACAACACTGTAGACCATAGGTTCTCAATATAGGCGATAATGACCCTTGTGAGAGTTTGAGGCTTTCGGGGGGCAGTAAAACACCCAGAGAAAATTAGGGGCGTTGAGGTGGCATACAGATTAATCAAATACAGTAAAACAAAACACGTTAATTACGTACTAACAAAAATATAAACTTTGATACTGGTTACCTTATGCTGAGAATATATGTATTTAAATAATTCCTATCACGTGTACGAAAATTCATATATTTTGGTAGTTTGGAAAGTGGATGAAAAACTTAAGATTACATTACATTCAGACCTAGATTTAATTGAATGATAAACTAAATTTTTAATTTCTGTAGTGTACGTGTTGTCTTTGTCTGTGAGTAGTCGGACAAATCTTTGGTCCACTGCATTTCATTACGTATATTAACCAAGAAATACGTTAAACACGTTAACCAGGAATTAACGTGTGATTCTTTAAAGGGTGAAAATGTCAATTTTTTTATTTTAAAAGCAACAGTTTATTGTGAGTTACTTCATATCATCAAAACCTTCTTTCAAAAGCGTCTTTATAATAAGTATATATAAGCTAAACCTTTTATTCCACTCTTTTAAATAAAAAAGAAATTTAACAGCGTTTCAATTCCAACAATATCCAATCTAAAACTAAAATGTGTAATATTACACATTTAAATATATTTGTGACAATAGCTATTTAAGATTTCAATTCCAACAATATCCAATCTAAAACTAAAATATGTAATATTACACATTTAAATATATTTGTGACAATAGCTATTTAAGATTGGCAAGTAAAAAAAGGATTGGGAGCTGTAGAAAAAAAATTAAATTAAAAAAATATGTTCTCTATTAGTCATAGAATATTTTTTTATAGTTTAATTCTTGTTTTCACTATGTATTATTTACGCTCTTATTTCTCTAGAGTGGGAGGGGGCGGTATAGAAATATTTACTAGAAAAGGGGCGCCTGTTCAAAAAAGGTTGGGAACCTATGCTGAACACCATTCTTTCTCCAATTATATAGAGCGTCGGCTCTTAAACTGTAATCCCTGGACCCCAGGGGTTCTTAGCGTTTTTTGGGAGGTTTGCAAAGATCTGCCGTTTAATATTAATGTTTCTCTCTTTTACAAACTCTGAAAGGCCTCGTAGAAAAAAAATTAAAAGATGTACCCTACTAGACTATATCATTATATTATCCCCCATGAAAATATTCTCTACCAGAACTTGCATTTTGATTAAGAATTTTAATTCGTTCTTTTTTTTTTATTGTTTGCAACTACGTAGCAATTACTTCAAAATAATATTTTCAAAAAATGGGGGATACTCATGTGCAAACATTAAGAATTAAATTCATAGCGAGCCAATACCCTCTTGGTTTCCTAACCGAATAAGTCCCTTCCAAACATTTGAGTGTCCGCGGTAGCCGAGTGGTCAAGGTGGCTGGCCTTGTCACGAGTTCGAGCCCAGTACCACTAAAGAATTGCCGTGTAGTGGAGCGATGCACGTTAAATCTGTCGATAGCTCAAACGTCCTCCGAGAGAGGGGGCGTCAGCTCAGGTGCCGTCAACGTCACTTGACCATGGTTCAAAATGACGTAGTCCGTCGCCAAAAGCCCTCGTGTAGCTGAAAAGTGCGACGTTAATATTCCCTCAATCCAAACATTTGAGGCCATTCTCTCTAAGCCGCTTTCTATTTCAGTGCCATTGACATTAGAAAAAAGCGCCACTCGCTTATATTCGAATTAATACGGTATAATTGCAAATGTTGTTCGAAATGTTTGATATTTGTTTTAAAACTGAAAAAGGAATTTTTTTTATTATTTATTCTTCGATATTCTCATTTATTTCTGTCGACAAAACAAACCCAGAAGTGTTTATTCTGCAATAAATTACAAGAACGATCAGAATTTTAAGTAGAGTGCACTTTAATTTAATTAAAATATTTTTAATCTTGAAAAGTCAAGAATATAGAGAGAAGGAAAAAAATCCAGGTCTTCATCCTTCTCTTTTTGCGCATTTCATTATATTTCACATCTAAACCTTTAATCAGATTAAAGAACCAGGTGAACAATTCATTTCCGAAATTCTATTTTTAATAAACTTCGTTCCATCTTGTTCTAATTACTTGCCGTTTAATTTAATCAACTCTATTATGCTAGAAGTCTCAGAATGTAGATTTCATACCTCCCGGGAAACTTTGAAGATTAAATTACGTTCAGAAGTAGACTTCTAGACAGTAGATGGTGTAGACTGCAACATGCTTGTAGATAAAATTGAATTTCCACAGGAACCTTCAGTTCTAAAAGTAACGGTGGCATAGACAAAAGCAAAGCTCCTGCTCAGTTAATAAAGAAAGACTGAGATAATTTATTAAAACTTTTTGGATAAAAGGAACTTGACATTTATATTAGTTCGGGGCTGTCACATAAAGAATGTAGCAATTCGGAACTGTTTCCAGCCGAATAATCCGGAGTTGTCACAACAATTTAAAAGCGAGTTGAAATATCGTAGTTGTAGTTAGTTTAAAGGGAAGCTTTTTCCCCCTTTGAATTTAACTTGCTTGAAAGTTGAATGCTTACCTTTTTTTTTCTGCAGGGAGGCTTAATAACACTAGGGCTTCTCTTTGTTGTTTTCGTGTTAAAATTGTCATTTACTTTTTGTTAATTCTGAAAAGAAATTTGTTGCTTTCAAATATGATTTTTTTTAAAAAAAAGGATTGCTTTGAAAATAGGGAAAAAAACCCGACTTAAATTGATTAGGGTAAATGACAATTGAAAGGTACTTTTATCTAAAACATTATTCAACTTGAGCAACGGTTCAGTGAAATAAAAATGTTACATTTTAAGTGGTTTCAAACTGCGTAATACTTTAAAGAGAACAGAATGAAGAAATGTAACATATCAATATACAGATACAGAACTAAACGTCTTTTAAGGGTACCAGGACAGGCATGAAAGAGTAAAATGGCAGAAATAAGAGGGGACCACAGTAGCCTAGTGGCCAAGGTAACGGACTCGTGGCAAGCATGTCATGAGTTCGAGCCTAGTTCCGCTGAAGACTCACCATGTAGGGAAGCGATGCACCTTAAATCTGTCGAGAGCTTAAACGTCCACCGGTTAGTGTGGTACTTAGGAGACGTGGGCTCCAGCCCAGGTATCGTGACCATGGTTCGAAATTTTCGGGGTCCGTCGCCCAAAGCTCTCGTGTAGCTGAACTGTGCGACGTTAATATTCACTCACACGCCAAAAATAAAACTTTTTGGAGGGTGACATATGCCTTTAAAAATTTTCAATAAAGCTTAAATTTTATTGTGATCTTACTAAAGAGATGTTTTAATAATTCTGTAGAAAAACAAAAATAATTTTTTAAGTAATTTTTTTTTAATTGGACATAATTTTTGAGACCTCGCATAATATACGCACATGTTTAGGTACCATTTTCTAAAGAAAAGTATTTCTTAAATAAGTAAAATATTTTTGCACCTATGTAAAAAAATGCGCAAAATATAGTGCACCTATTTTTTACATGTAAAATTTTAAAGTGGTTTCTTTAAAAAAATTATAAAACTTTGTAATTTTTGAAAATTTCAATTTTCCCCCTCTTTTTCATACACAGAACTATTTTTTTAAAAAAACATGTATAAAATAGGTTCACTTTTTTGCATAGGTATCCTGTATATAAGCATAAAAAATTTAGAACTCTTTAGTGCAATAGATTTTTGTTAAAAGTATACCGAAAAGCAAAAAATTATATATTGGTGAAAAAGTGAAAAAAAACTATAAACATTCGTAAATGTTTGTTTGCAATTTTGTCAGTTACTTTTTTTTCCATATTTTAAGGTTATTTTATCAAGGAACATATAACTGTAAAACATTTTTAGATTCAGAAAAATATGCATTATTTTTTAAAACTAAAATTGAAAAATCAATTCTTTGGATATGTATGATGACTTGGTTCCCCTTATATATCTGACTAAGCTCAGAAACAGTGTTTCGTAAAAGTATACAAAGAATAATCTTTTTTTTTTTATTTATATATTTATTTTCACCAGAATTAGCATATACATATAAAATTACTTTAAGAATGTTATCACGAAAAAAAATTAATTACATTTTTTTGGCAGAAAAAGGAGAAAAAAATGACACACTTTCAAAATATTCTACCTTTATAGAAAGTGTTTCTACAATAATATTTTGCAGATATAACTAAGATGTCTCTACAGAACCTGATCTAGGAGTTTTAAAGAAGTCACATTACATTCACAGTCACTATCAGTCGAAATATAAACCTGTGTTTTCTGTTACAATTTCTTTACTCTAATATATATTGCCACGTAGATCCGGGTTCGAGGATTTTATGCAAAACAGTCACAACGAAAAATAACAGTTCTTTAAGAGCGTTGCAAATTTATTGACGAAATTCCAATCTTTGAATTACAGGATTCAGCAGCAATGTTCACAGAGTAAATCTCAGATGTTCTTCTTACCTTCAACAGCACTCAGACACAATTACCAGTGTCTAAAATACACGTATGTAAAAGATTATTCACAAGCACAGCCGAGCTAATCAGTAATCACGGTCAAAACATGTTTACTAATCACTGGTTGAATCAAGACTGACTGTTTCGGCGAGCACAGCTCTATTTATATAGCCGGCGGAAACTACAAGAAAGATCCGCTTGCGTCATAGCGCGTGAAATTAGATGTGGATGGAGCGTGTGTGGGTTTCTCCACTAATTTCTAAAAGAATCCAGAGGGTTCCAAACTTGCCAACATGGTCGCCAAATTGGCCACCAACTCGGTCACCAAAAATAATGCCAACTTGGCTTTGTCACCAAGATTTCGCCATGTTCTCATTGAGTCGCCACTATAACGTAAGGGACAGCGCTGCTTGTGAATATTACATTTTTAACGTAAAATAAATGTAATACAAATGCTTTACAAATGCAAATGCAAATTATTTTCATTATTTACACAAAGTACTCAACAATATTAAAACACACACACACACAATACAAATAAATCCCCTTTTAATTTATATATTTAAAAAAAATCCTAATCCACTCACAGGTATTGTACAGAAGTTTTAGCTATACATAGACAAAATATCAAATATTTTTACAATCAAAAATACAATTTACAGAAGCATTTTCAATAAATGGAGAATATTTTTTAAACATGTCTTTTCTTTCCTTCATGTTTTGACAAAAAAAATTGCATTAAAATTTTTTGATTGTAATAATATTCTTAAAGAAATTTTATATGGATACAGTGGAATTCAGGTAACGCGCTTAATATCAAAAAGTTTTAATTTATACTTTTTTATTTTAAAAAAAATTCCGGTTTTGAACGTATTCAGATACCTTAAATAAAAAACAGATGTGGAATATTATTGTATCGGGCAAAAGATTTGGTAAAAGAATAAAAAGTTATGTTTAATTTGTGTTTTAAAAAGTATGTTAGTGAAATAGTATCTTTCTCTAAAAAGTAAGACATCAGTTGTTGTTTTTTGCTCTTTTTATTGCAAAGTTTTCTACATACTTTTCTTAAAATTGCAGTAAAAAGGAAAACAGAACGTTTACATTAATATTTGGTTGAGCAATCAACTGCACTGAAAAGACGTGAAATCTCTGAACCAAGGAAGTAACAGCTTTTGATTTTCACAAAATCACAAGTGCCATAACTTCCCGCTAATTCTTGATCTTAGAAAATCCAAAGGCAATGTTTATATTTTCTAGTAACTTTCAAGAGAACCACAACAAAATCCTAAAGTTAAAAATAATAAATTACTTTCTTACATATTTTTTTATCACATGTTATTTCTAAAAAAGAAAATAGATAAAAATAAAAAGTTACGAATAAAAAAAAATAATTTAATCTCCTATCCATAACATTGTATGTATTGCTTGGGCTAATTTGAAATACGTGTTCTTTAGTGATTCTTATCTACAATTTGTTAATAAACTACACGACTAAAAGAAATCGTTTACCTTAATATTCGATTAGACCACATTTGGTTTGTATAATAAAGAGCATATTCGAAGTGAAATCAATTAAATAAGATTTTATAAAGTCTTAACTAGCACTGAATTTCTAGATGTGTTGTAGGTTTTTATCGAGACACTGAAATGCCGACAGAAGAAATGAACTATCCAATGAATGCAGTTTCAATATATCCCAAAGGGGTTACATCCTATTTTTTAGTACACACTCTTTATTATTTTTATAACACCAATTTGGTGTACTATTGTCTTCGTATTGTATAGAAGTATAATGCGAAGAGGCAGAAAAACCAACTTTGAATACAATTTGGATACTGTTTTTTTCCGTCACACCAAAGGTTTGAACGAAACTAGGATTTTACTCCTAAGGTTTCCGATTGGATTATTATGCAGAATTTGTGGTAGTCAATTCATGCGGGAAAATAAATTCCCGTATTCCCTGAATAATTTATGCTCACGGGATCTTTGCATTGTCGTTCTACAATAGGCCAGTTCTATCAGGAAGACAAAATTCATTCATTGGATGATGTTTCCTACACTCCTCACTTAACTGTAACTGAGTGCGCCAGACTTTCCACTCCTCACTTAACTGTAACTGAGTGCGCGAGATTTTCCCGCTTTCCTACCCCAACGGAAACTTTTTGGAACCCGTACCGGGACTTTTCTGTAAACTGAAACGCAACGGAAAGACGCAAGGTCTTGTCCGCATCTATCCGCAGCACCTTCAAAGGTGTAATTTTCATTTAACCGCATTATCACCTTTTAGTGTAAACTTTAACTGTAAATATTTATTTTCTTGTAATATAAACATAAGTACTATCTCCATCTCTGGCTATTATTCGAACTCAACCAACGGCACCATTTGGAGGCACCGACGAGATTCGTCAACGATTCAGAGAAACAAGAGATAAGTACTATTTTATATTTTCATTCAACGTTTGACTTTGGTTTCTCTTACTGATTCATTCCATCCATATTTCGTTTTATCAATTAATGGATATCTGTGTCAGTGGTGACGAAATCTGTGTCAGTGGTGACGGTACGTGAAAAACACGCGGACACCCTTCACGTATTGGTGTGTGTAGTGTCATTGGAGATGTTACAGGGAAAGTGGTTGATGTTGCTGTTCTCTCTTCATATTGTAAAGGATGTGAAAAAAGGCGAGGTCCAAAATCTGGATATTCACATGAAGAGTAGAAATTGAAACATCAACCACACTGTGTAAAGAACCATATTGGTTCTTCCAGTAAAATGGAAGTAGACGGGATGAAGGAAATATTTCAAAGATCGGTGAAACAATGAAATGCGAAATATATTAAGTATATCGGCGAATGGGACACAAAACCCTTCCCAGAGCTTCAAAGGACAGCACCATATTCTATCGAAAAAGTTGAATGTGTAGGCCACATACAAAATCGAATGGGTGCTAGACTGCGAAAATTAAAAACAATGAATCGTGGCAAAAAATTATCAGATGGTAAGAGTATCAACGGTAAAAATCGTCTGACTGATAAGTTCATTGATACAATTACCACCTATTATGGCAATGCTATTAGACAGAATAATAGCTCCGTTAGTGATATGCGTCAGGCCATATGGGCAATTTATTGTCATTATAGGTCCATTGATGGGAAACCTATGCATCACTTCTGCCCAATTGGTGATACTTCGTGGTGCAAATATCAAAAGGCAGTTGCTACGAATAGTGCTTATTTATTCAAACATAAAAATATTGTGCCAATTGCCATAATGGATGAAATAAAGCCTATAATAGCAGAACTATCTGCACCAAAATTGCTGAAAAAATGTGTGGGGGGTAAAACCTAAAACGCTAATGAGTCGTTCAACTCGACTGTTTGGAAGTACTGCCCCAAAACTTCTGGGTCATCTAAAATATTGTAGACATAGCAGTAAATGAGGCTATAGTGATGTTTAATGAGGGAATGACAGGACGTATAAAGATAATGAAAGCTCTTGGCTTTAAAATAGGACATTTTACTGTTACCTCTGCCTTTAAGGCCAATTATGCACCCATAAAAAATGCCGAAATTAAATCAAAATCATATACATTAGAGGCCCGTAGGGCTAGCAAAATGAGAAAAAGAGCCACAAATGAGCATTTTGGAGAACTAGAAGGTCCTACATATGAAGTAGGATCATTTTAAATATTATGTATTAAGTTTTATTTGAAATATTGAAATGTCAATCTTTAAACTTGATTTTCTCAGTTTAAATTTTTTACACTTTCCCGCAAGATTGTAAAAAAAGTTTTTACTCTAGAGCTACAAAAATTGGCATGCATATTCTAGTCATAGATCTTAATTCTGTATGCCATAATTATGTTTTATGGTTTAATACATTTTGATTTACAACTGTATAAAAATTGGAATTTTTAAAAAATATATTTTTTATGAATTTTTTAATTTTAAAAAATATTAAAATATAAGATACTGCTCAATTAAGTGGTATACAGAATAAAGGTTACATTTAGCTTCAATTTAATGCAAAAATTGAGATTCTAAAGTGTATAATTTAAAAATTATCTTGCGGGAACAGGAGGTAAGTAATATATATTTTTTTTAAATTTGGTATATATATTAGCAAAATTTGTTAACTTATGATGAATCGTAACATGTATATGACAACGAACAATTTTTTTTTATCGCAAGGTACTATGCCCTCTTAAAAATATTTAAGTAATCCCGGGCCACCGCCGATCCAGTATAGTGTGGTTAGTGACACTGACTGCAGTGCTATAGGGCCTGGGTCTAAATCCTGGGGAAAGCATGGATGTTTGTAAATGTATAGTGCATTTGTGGCAGGGGTGTACTATAAATAGCTGTCGAGCCGCAATTTGTTGGAAGTTCTGTGATTTTTAAATCAAGAATTATTGTATATATAAGAATATAGTTTCCCCAAAAATTCTTCGAAATTTTCATCATTTTGCCAGTATAAATATACGTAGTTAATGGAATTACAATTGTAATTACTTTGAAAGTAGTAAATATCTTCATATAAAATAAAATAGACTTGCACCAATTTCAAAGTCTACTGGGGAACTAAAAAGCTTCGGAAATCTGAAAGATATAGTTCTTGAATCATGTTTTTAAATCATCAGTCTTTTTATTGTGTACCATAATGAAGTTTGTACTCATCTCTCTTAAAACAATATTTCTGTAAATTCCTCACATGAAAAGAGATTGAAATGAAAAAAAGTAAATTTACATTGAAGAGCGAAGAAAGTAGTCACAATTAAAATAAATTTTGAAGATGCGGGCCACTAGAAAATCTATGTATAGGGCTCTGCATCTTTCCTTTAAACCAGACTACACTCTATAACAAAGAAAAACCGACGCACTAAGAAGGAGTTCCCCGATTATAATGAAATTTCGTATGCAAAGATATTTGTACCGAACATGCAAATGATTACAATTTGGTATCCAGTGAAAATGAATAGTGGGAGCTACAGTGCATCGGTACTGTGCACTCAGCAGATGTCTATAAGAAACGATTCTCAAACAGATGATCAAAATTTCTGTTGCATTGCGATTAAGGATATCTTTCAACGACTAAAAAATGCCTCACCGAGGGCCTCGAGCTCATTCAAGCTGTCAGAGTTAGAAAGAGGTCATATCATTGCATTGAAAGAAGTAGATTTGGCAAATTGGAGAATCGCTCAAGTCAGCTGTCACAGTGCTTGATTCATTGTTATCAACCATCAGACGTGCGACCCGCACACGAGTGTCCACCATGTCCATTCACAGACGGCTGATAGATCAAAATTTACTCTCGTATTGATCCCTACGCCACCTGCCACTTACGCCTTCATACTGTCGAACCAGATTACAGTGGTGCTTGACTCGTTTAGGTTGGAATCCTGCCGGCTGGAAACGTATGGTGTTTAACGATGTGTTCCACTTTAAATTGTGTCCTGACAATTATCGAAGACGTGTCTGGAGACGCCCAGGACATCGTGCTGATCCTGCTTTCACTATTGCACGCCACACACGCCCTCAACCAGGAGTTATCGTCTGGGGCGCTATTTCTTATTACAGCCGGACCCCTTTGGTCGTCATTAGAGACCACTTACAGCACAGAGGTACGTCAACGACATTCTGAGAACTGTTTGCTATCGTTCCTTTTGCAGAACCCTGGCCTTTTTTTTCTGCTAGATAATTCTGAACCACATACGGCATGTGTTGCTATAAAATGTCTTCCAGCTTGTAAAACACTTCCTTGGCTAGCCAGATGTCTCTCGAATCAGGCATGCCTGGATATGATGGGCAGGCACCTGCATCTACCATGGAATGTTGATGACATAGCGCGACAATTGGAGCAAATTTCAGAAGAAATATCGCAGGAGACCATCAGGGTGCTTTATCACTCTATGCGATGTCGTGTGGCAGCTTGCACCCAGGCTAGAGGTGGGTCAACACCTTATTGAGCTCGTTACTTTGTAACTATGTAACTATGAAATGAATCATTCACTTTTTCTGAAATTTTAATCATTTTCTATTCTGTATACATACTCTTTCTACCCACCAATTTTTGTCTCTTTCGGTTAACTCGTTCTTTGTACGTCGTTTTTTTTATTGAGAGAGAGAGTGTATAATTTTTTTTCAAATAATATTCTTAAGTCTTTGGTGTTCAACTTCTACGACGTGACTGATGTAGACTAGTCGTCAAGGTAACGGACTCGTGACTGGCGTGTCATGAGTTCGAGATTAGTACCGTTAAAGACCCGCCGCTTATGATCGCCGACGCAAGTTAAATCTGTCGAGAACTCAAAAGTCCTCCCGTTGGTGTGGTGTGGAAGCTAGAAGAGGGGGTGCTTAGCTCAGATGTCGTCCTTGTCACTTGACCATGGTTCAAAATGATGTGGTCCGTCTCCAAAAGCCCTCGTGTAGCTGAACAATGCGACGTTAATACTCACTCACTCATGGACTTCATCTAGATACTTTTCTATAAATCAAGTGGGGCAAGAAACAACACCATAGTATATATTTGATGGACTTTTTGAAAACTGCATGAAAAAAGAACCTTAGAAAGGAGGAGATCACCAAAACAAGTTTGAGTGCCTTAATATTGTTATGTAAAAACACTTTTCAAACTATCTTCAAAAAAATTTCAAAACCTTTTGAAAATTTAATTTAAAAAAAAACAATTTTACATCAATAAATATTAATTATGCATATTTATCTTGATTTTAAAAATGTCTATGAATTTTTCGAGAAAAATAAAAAGTTATTTAGGAGCACTATGATAACAGAGGATTTTAAGATAAATATTGAAAAGGTTTAGGATTAATATGTAAATTTATAATAATATTATATAAACCCCTTTCTTCATTTAACAGTTGAAAGGCACACATTAGTCCTTAAATAGTTGATTACGTTCACAAAAGTATTCAGATTGTTGAAAACACTCAATAAATGTTGATGGAACGTGATACGTCTTAATCACTCGTTAATTAAGTTGAAGTTAAATAACTTCGCAATTAAGATTCCTGGCCCTCATTAAGGGGTCAACACAATGTTAAGCTCATGAAATCTTCAAGTCTTTCAATGAAGTAACTGTACTTGAGTAGAATGAATGCATTGTCTTTCAGTTCAGTTAATTCAATTCCGTAAGTTTAGCATTATGTGAATGTTTGAGAGCACAAGGAATATATTTAAGCAATATACTTACATGAAACTTTCAGATACTAAAATCTGAATGAACTACTTGTATGCATTTAAATTTCATCGAGATACCTTTCAATTTTAAGCAGAAGGAGATTAAAATTTGTACGAAAACCGTTTCTATAGAAACTCAGAATATTTATTTTCTTCCAAAGTCGGTATACGAGTAAACAGTCTACATATTTTATCATGTATAATTTCCCTTTCCCTTCACTGTATAACTTCATTTTCAGATTTAAAAATATGAATAAATTAGTAGATAATATTTCAGTTTTGAATGTAAAGTGAATAAAATTTTATTGTGGCATCTTTTACATTACATTAAATTGTGAGAGAACAATAAGACAATATATTGTTGCCTAGATCCGGGGGTTCGGGGATTTTATGCAAATTAGTAGCAAAGAACAAGACAGTTCTTTAAGAGTGATGCTATTTTATTGTCGAAAATTCAATCCTTCAAATACAGGATTCAGCAGCAATACTCGCAGAATAAATTTCAAAAGGTCTTCACACCATCAACAGTACTCAGACCCAATTATCGGTGTCTAAAATATACGTATGTAAAAGATTATTCACAAGCAATTACTCTTTCAACAGCCGAAAAAATCACTATTCGCTTCAACAATCAGAGCAATACTAACTGAACTCTAGTGAAAACCAGATGTTACCGCACATTTCCATCTCGGAGCTCTTGATCTCCGGAGAGATCTTAATCTCCTTTCAGAACACTTGGAGAATAGCATTGAAATTCTTTACTTGTTCTTGTTAAAATTAAAGTAATAAAAGATAAGTACTGGATTGCTAAATCAACGGGGCCGTCGAGACAACCGAAGTTATTTTGGAGTGACTCTCTCGACCAATGGCCGGGGTTTTCCCCAACCAATGGGTGAGCGAGCTTTCGACTTGCTCTTGGAATTGGGATTTACAGGGAAGAAATGCAATCTGAGGTTTGAGAGGAAATCTCCCCATTGGCCGAGCTGCTCGTCTCCCATTGGAAGAACGAGTCGCTCGGAAGAAAAGTGGGAGTTGGCAGAGAAAAAACAAAAATCTCACGCGAACGGAATTAGGAATATCTTGAATTATTTAAAATCGCTTAGGAATTAGAGACCGGAGATGAAATCTTAAGCCTTTTGGTCATAACTATTACTGAGATGTTGATAAAAGATATCAATCCTCTCGTCGCCTTTTGCATTTCTTAACTGTCTGCCCATTTCCAAGAGGAAAGGGTAATCGAGAAAAAATTTTCTTAGTTCGATAATCGCATCTTTGAATCCAAAATAATTTTCATTACTATTATTTTCGTTGATTTGGGGGGTTTCTTCGGGGGGGGCCGAAGTCCCGGGTTTCTTGTTTACGTTTTGAGCGCCCAAAAGGGCAGCTGCAAAAGGGAGATCTGTCGTGACTGGTTTAAAGGTTTTATTAGCTTCAGTTCTCTTAACGGTATTACGATTGAGGGTGACTTTCGACGAGCATCTCTCTATTTATATCCCTCATGGATAATTCAAGAAAGATTCGCTTGCGTCATAGGTCTTGAAATTAGTGTATTTCTATACTAATTTCTAGAAGAATCCAGAGGGTCCCGAACTCACCAAAAATGGTCGCCTACATGATCGCCAAAATGGTCGCTAAAAATGAAACCAACTTGGCTCTTTCGCCAAGATTTCGCCAAGTTCCCATTGAATCACCTTTATAACGTAAGGGAGACGGCGTTGTTTGTGAATATTACAATTTTAACATAAATTAAATCTAATTTAAAGTAAGATAAAAGCATTACACATCCAAATACAAATTATTTACACAAAATTGGTAACAATATTTTACTTTTTTAGTCGTTATTACCAATCCCCTTCGCTAGATATTTCATCATGTTGTTTAACAATATGTAGTTATTTTAAGTTATTGATATACATGCACTAGCACTAAGCTTTCAATTGTATTAGAAAAACTTTTATAGCCCCCTCGATTTAATTTAAAAAGAAAAGGCCTTGAATTATTAAAATGTAAGCATAAATATATTTTATAACCCCCGTAATCTTTCCCTTTCAGAGTCTATTTCCGCAAGACCCCCTTTAACGGATGTCCCCTCAATATAATAAGTTTGCTTGCGAAATTTCAAGGCCGTAGATGAATAGTTCAAAAATAGGAATTTTTATCTTTTAGACCCTTGCAATCCCCACAAGGTGTTGAATTTTGGAAAACTCGTTCTTACCGAATCTCTACTCAACAAAAAAAACGTGTTTGCAAGTTTAAAGTCTATAGGGATCTAATAGTTCAAAAGTATTATGACGAATCTGTACGGAATCTTTCCACTAATCTTCTTAGGCGTCTTTCTGGGGATCAACTCCAAAAAGAGGTATGGGATTTTTAAATTAGATAAGGTATTTAAGTCGAGAGTTGCGAGATAGCAAGAGAGATGATGGTAGGCTATTGAGCCAGTAACTTTAAACGCATTACTAGAAGATTCAAGGAGATTAGATTCGTGAAGACGTCGTGCTGCTAGACGTACCAGAAAGCTGATATAAGCCAGCGGTAAATATAATTCACGTACGCTTAAAGTAAGCGTCAGTTTGAGCTACTTAGTTAAAGTTAATGAAAGTTAAGAATTCGAATGCGTGTGTTTCTCGGATCTCCTATTTCGGTAAACCTTACTTGAGTTTGAGCTAAATTATTAATTAATTGTATTCTTAGTAATTTAATTTAATATAAATACAAATCCCTTTAAGCAACGTAACATTATTGTATTATATGTTATCAGAGATTTTTGAGGAAAATTATAATAATAAAATAAATATTATTATTCAAAATGGCTCTTAGTGGTTCTTTGCCTCAAATTAATCTTGGTGTTCAAGGTGTGACCCAAGGGGGTCATCACAGTGTAAATTTTTTTTATCTAAAACTCTTAGTAATTCCTCCATAATCCTTCTTAAGAATCCATTTCAGATACTATTGAATGAATCTGTAATGTTCATTATCGTGTTATAATGTATATCACATTGTGCTATTTTGTATATTTATTTTAAAAAATATCAGCATTTGACCAAGGTAAAAAAAAAGATATTTTTGGCTGTTTTGGACTCCCTCTTATATTTCACATTTCTGATTAACACAATCTAGGGATTTATCTTAATTTAATATACATCAGACTAGGGTATTTTCAAATATTTTTCCCAAATATTTTTGTGAGACTAAAAAGTTTTTGAGACTTTACAAACCTTATCCAAAATATATGGGTTTTATGAAGGCTCAGTTTTTGAGTGGTAGCGTATCGCACTTCCACACTACTGGCCCAGGTTCTATTCCTGGCCTGGGCAAGGTTGACTCAGCCTTTCATCTCTACTGCAGTGGGTCGATAAATGATTATCAAGTTTGCTTGGGTATTTAAACACTGGAGGGTCTCGCTTCAGACTGACCATCTAATCGGGACATCTGCTCATGCACCTCAACACCCAATGGTCACGTATACTGGTTGGGATGGGCACAGCAGGCCCTGGCCCTCATGGGATATTGCGCCAATGAGTTTGAGTTTATGGAAATCATAATTATATTTACAAAACCTTATTTTTAAGTATAAATATTATGCAAATATTTTGACCATTGGTTATTGAAATACTCAAAAATATCGTCCAGCCTTGGAAAAGTTTTGAAGATACTCTATTTCCTGCAATATCAAATATTCACTCAATATTTAATTATCCGTGTGATAGAATCAAGCACATTCAACTCAGTATAGTTAACATTCAATTTTTCTTTAAGGTATCCGACTACGTTCGGAACCATGATTTTAAAAAAGCGCATAAATGGATAATTTTCATGATATTTAGTGTCACTCCGATTAGAATACATGCATAAAATTATTTAAAGGACATTTTGACAAAAAAAAATTTATTTAAATGTAATATTTGGCACAAAATTAACTTAGAATAATCTTTTTTTCAAAATGCTCTCCTTTTATAAAAATGCTTCTAAAATAATAATATTTTGCTTATATAAAGTAAAGACTTCCCCAGAGAGTCTGAACTATTTTTTTTTTGAAAAATTCACACTATTTTCAGAGTTACCACCCATTGAAATAATTATTGGCGTTTTTTTCTTAAAATTGCTCCCCTTTGTTGTCGTAAAATATGAATAAACCCACTTCTAAGTTATATATTTCAAAAATTCTAGTTGAGCTTTTGTAGAGAGGTCTGAGCTATAGACAGGCAAAATATTATTCTAATAGAAACATTTTTCACAAAAGGAGAACATTTGGAAAAAAGATTATTCTAAGTTAATTTTTTGCCAAAATATTGTATTTAAATAAATGTTTTTGTCAAAATGTCCTTAAAACAATTTTAAGCATATATTCTAATCCGAGTGACTCTAAATATCATGAAAATTGTCCATTTACGCGCTTTTGCAAAATCACGGTTCCGAACGTAGTCGGATACCTTAATGAATTGCAAAGTTAAGCTGAATTAATTTAATTAAGTATCCGGAGAAAAAATTATTCGTATATTGAATTTATTTATCTTTATACTCAGGAGAGTTAAAATATTATTTGCTAAAAAGAGATCAAAAGCTTTAATCTAGACAAATGCTTTTAAACTTTTTTTCAGTGTACCACCTAGCTTATGACTTGAAGTGGATGTATACTCTTCTTCATCCCTAAAATACATCTCCAAGTAATTAAAAATCAAATTTCTTTTCCTTCTCTAACAGTTTTTGACAAGTTAAGGAATCGTATTTGTAGTTAAAACATATTAAAATTGAATTATCTATATTTGACTCGAAATCATGTATAAGAAAAACTGCTTTTCAATCCGAAGTCCTTAGATTGAATATTGAAATAACATTTTATCTAGTTTTCGCTGACTTTTCGATTTTCTTATTTTCATCAGAATCTAAAATACAAATAAAGAGCTCTTTAATTTTAAAAAAAAAGTAAATTTTCGAAATACTTTGAAAAATAAAGGCATTCTAAGTGAATCTTATTTTATAAAAGAATTATCCGCCAGAAAATGTTATTAGGCTATTTTAAGAGAACCAAGTACGATTGAAACAAAAATGTTTGATTTTATAATTTTCATTCTCCTCCCCCCCCACGTATGTCTAATATATATTATAAATGTGAAAGTTTGTGAAAATCTTTGTGGGTCTTTCACGCAAAAACAACTGAATGGATTTTAATGAAACTTTACAGTAATATAGTTTATACATCAGAATAACACATAGGCTATAATTTATACCATATGCTATAATTTATAAAAATTTGTAAAAAGTGTCCAAAATATAACGCTATTTGTCAAGTAAGAAGGAAAAAATTCTGCCATCTGCAAGCAAAAAAGCTGCAAAAAAGCCCACGTAAGCATATATCTATCTTTTGTTTGTGAAAAACTCTTTTTGTTTTGGCTACGCAAGGGAATCGCTTCTAATTAATTCCTGTGATCAGAATAATGCCTATTTTTTATTTCAGAATAAAACTAAGTTTTGAAGGGAGAAGTTGTTATAAATCTCTCTTTATTTTAATGTTTTTTTATGATTTTATTATGCACATTTGGTAGTAAGAAGTTGATATATTTTCAAAATAACTACTTTTATCGCTTCTGGTACTTAAAAAGTAAATAAACTTTCTCTTTCACACTACATCATTTGGACAAACTTTCATAATTTTTTGTGGTTAGTAGTTAATTATAACGCTGTAATTTTTATTGAATATGCAGATATTGCATTTTTAAGTATAAAACTAATTATAACTGCTGCACTGTATTTTTTGCACTGAGTGAATATTAACGTCGCACTGTTCAGCTACACGAGGGCTTTTGGAGACGGACCACGTAATTTTGAACAATGGTCAAGTGACGGGAACGACACTTGAGCTGGCACCCCCTTCTCCTAACTACCACACCACACCAACTTAGCAGGAATATTCTACCAATACTTAGCTTTAATATTCTTTGAAATCCACTCTTCCAAGATATATGGCAGCACGGGTTCTATGATGAGTATTTTAGTGGGAAAGGCGAAAAGTTTTGTAGCAGATATTGCGTTTTCAGCGGATTGCAAAGATTATTATTTTTGTCGCAAAAAAATAGTTAATGTCAAAATTTACGTGTCTTATGGTTTTGTCTGTTAATGAAGACCTTGGAAAATGATTTGACTACTTATTTTAAGTGAATGGTGTACATAATTAATTTTACAATGGAATATCTTTAATTAATTTATTAGCTCTAGCGGATTAAATTTTCCAAAGTGGAGTATTTTGTTTATGTATATCCCTTAATTTGTACATGTAGTGATCTAAAAAAAATTGTATTATAAGGGGTGTGACCCAATGTAATAAAGGGACATGCGGGGAAGGGGTTCTTAATTAAGTCCACTAGTTAATTAAACATGTTTATTAGACAAAACAAACATTTACATACATAACTAGAGAACTAACAGTTACAATAGAATTGAAAGGGATCGGGAGGGAGCGTAGGCTCGTACGTCCTTACAGTTCCAAAGCTTGGCCATTACTGAAGATTGCTCTAGCCGCTAGAGGGCGCGATAGTTTTTCTACTATTCATATGAGAAGAGTTTAAGCTACGGGGGTTACAATCTCCCCCTATGGATCCGACGACGTCCCAGCGAGGAGACATAATTAGCTGTTGTAGTAGTAGCTCTTGTTGAGGGATGGATGGTTCTGTTGGAAACTGCTGTTGTAGCAGTCGACGGGCTTGGAACATGTTTATTTTGTGATGTGGATGTAACTTTTCGTGGTCGGCCTCTTTTCCGAAGTGGAGCTACCGGAGAAGTGTTTATGTCTTTAACAGGTATTAAAGCAGAAGTATGGTAAGTAGCAATCGGTTCAGATGGATTGGCAAGACTTGCGATAACATAAGAAGTCGGTGACTTTTGGGTGAGAATTAGATATGGACCGTCACGCTTTGGCATGAACTTGGAAGTTTTCTTGTTCTTTGCACTACTGATGGGATGTAAAGTAACCCAAACTTTATCTCCAGGAGAATAATAGACGGCGATTTTTATCATATTGCTTTTTTCGTTGATCTTGCTTTGTTTCTATTCTTTCTCGTATGTCTTCAGTAGTAGTTGCAAATCGTTTTAAATAAGGTGTTATTTCGGCAACAAAATTGTCATTGGGAACGACGCTTTTGAAATCTTGCACCACATCGTCTACAGTTCATAGCTCTCTCCCGAATAGTAGGTAAGCAGGAGTGTGACCTGTAGTATCACAGACAGTTGTATTCATGGCAAAACGTATGACTGGGAGTTTGGAATACCAACTAGAATGATCGTCTCCAACAAGTATTGCAAGTCGGGGTTTAAGGTCTCTGTTTTTTCGCTCTACTGGATTAGATTGTGGTGAATAAACTGGTATGAAGTTTTGACTTATATTTAAAGTAAAGCAAATCTGTTGTAGAACAGCACTGACAAACTGCGTTCCATTGTCACTGATAATTCGTCTTGGTATGCCATGACGCATGAAAACTTCTTCTATCAGAGTTGTTGCACATTGACGAGCACTGGCTTGAGAAAGGGCAAATAACTCAACCCACTTCGTGGCACAATCCTCGACAATGAATATCCATTGTTTACCTGTGTCAGTTTGAGGCAATGGCCCAAATGAATCAATAGCAATGACTTCAAATCTCTGTGAATAGACTGGAGTTCTAAGCAAACCGGCAGGTTTTTGGTTTGTAGCTTTAAAACGAGTACATTCTTCAATTATGCCTTCTGAGAGAAGTCTATCGATTTCTTGTTTTAATATTTCCTTCTTGGAAGGATTCATCCTATAAGGTGGCACTGCAACTGGAAGATGGTTTCTTGTATTTATACGATGTTCAATAAATGGTGTAGGCTCTCCCCCTGGTTGAAAGCATTCTTCATACTTTTCCAATAGTGAATTTAGTTCTTCCCGTTGTGGAAGTGAAAGGTGAGTACCTTCATTTTTCCGAAGTTGACGAAGATGTGGTTCAGGGTCAACAGTGAGCAGAGCATTGATATTAGGAGGCGCTTTCACAAAATTATATTTTCTATGAGACGTTTCAGTGAAGTACCATTGTTTTCTTTGGAGATCTAAGACGATCCCTGCAGCTGTTAAAAAGTCTATGCCTAGAAGGGTTCTGTTACCTCTAGCATTTTCCCGTTGGTGTGGTGTGGTAGTTAGGAGAGGAGGGGTGCCAGCTCAGGTGTCGTCCACGTCACTTGACCATGGTTCAAAATTACGTGGTCCGTCGCCAAAAGCTCTCGTGTAGCTGAACAGTGCAACGTTAATCTTCACTCATCCACTCACTCACCTCTAGCATTTTTCAAAATTAATAGTTCCGTAGGAATGACTTTTCCTTGAATACCAATGTCTACAGAAGTTGTCAGTATTTCTGTGGTTTGAGTACGACCGTCAGCAAGAGTCATCTGCATGGTTTTCTCTTCAAAATTCAATCCTTTTTGTTTAAGTAAATGGTATAATTTTTCACCAGCCACTGAATGTGTAGCACCAGTATCAGCACAAACTGCTGCTTCTGTATTACAAATGGAAATTTGGATTATACTAATGGGATTACATTCACTAGAAAAACTATAAAAGTTTGATTGATTCAGACTTGATGACAAGGCATCATCTTTTTGTCAAACTGGGTTGCAAGTGTGGCATCTTGATCGAATGATTCCAGGAGCACCACATCCATAGCAAGATACAGGAGTTCTGTCTTCTTTTGTATCAACGATTTTCTTTTCAGGTATTCTGTCTTTGGAAATGGGATTCCGCCTACTGTTACTGGGAATCCCGGTTTCCCGCCTACTTTGACTGGGGAAACCAGACAGAGAATGTTCATACGACAACTTAGGATTTTGTGTGTAGTTATTTCTCCAGGGACTGGAATTCATTTCTTTTTGTTTCCAGCTAAAGTTTTTATTGTTTTTATTTCTCATGTTTTTAACTTCTTCATACGAATCTAGCTTATCCACTAGTTGTAGAGAATTGTTCCAATTACACCACTGGTCCAAAAAGTAATCTTTGTAATCTTGAGGGGTTTTCTTTTTTATTTGGTCTGCCACAATCAAATCTTTCAATTCTTCAAGCGTCGTAACTTTTGATTTTTTCAGCCACCCATCAAAATATGTTTGCAAGTCAAAGTAGAAGTCACGCCAGGTTTTCACAGGATCTTTAGTGTGTCGGGAAAACATCTGCCGAAATTTTTCTGCACTTAATTTAAAGCGTTTTAGTAAAATTTGTTTGACTTTATAGTAGTCTTGAGCATCGGCAAAAGATTCTTTAGTGATTAAATTTGAAACTTCAGTTAGTAAAAGACCAACAAGGTATACCACCCACTGTTGAATTGGTACTTTTAAAAATGTTAATTGTCTTTCGAAGAGTTCTAGAAAAATTGTTACATCAGTTGTCTTTGGATCACAAAAATCGGTAATAGCTTATGGAGTTCTAACTTTGGCATATTGGAGTCTGCAGTTGTAGAAGTATCAATTGTAAATTGAAGTTTTTTGCAGTTCAAATATTCGTTGGTTTTCCCTATCTCTTTCAGCTCGCAATTCGAGCTCTTTTCTATCACTAATAATACGATTTAAACATTCTTTAGTAAAATCTACATCATACCCTTCACTTTTTAAGATTGCGTCTTTTATGTCAAGAACTTTGAAATTGTCTGGTATTGATATGTCTAGCGTTTCCGCCAATTCAAGGAGATCCTGCCTGCGACCTTTTGCTAAATAGGCCATCGTGAAATGTCACTTCAAATTAATTACAAATTTATATTCTTTGAACTTTAAATTAAATTTAACAAAATGTTATTAATGAAATAATGATACAGTATTATACCACATAAAAGTAATATCTCAATTTCTTACAATATGCAATTTGAAAAAAAAAATTTCATGAATCACAAAAATGAAACAAAAATAAAAATATTTTCGTTGTTTTCAAGTTCAATACACAATCAAAGTAAAATTACTATCAAACTTATAGTTAAAAAAAAACATCAAAATTAACGAAAACACATTTGAAATACATCATACCACAAGTAAAAAGAATCATATACGTACTCACATAAATAAAAGTTCTACTTAGCCGAAACAAAATTTCCTATTAGTATTCAAAAAGAAAAGTTATTAGAACTCAGAGTTATAAATAACCTTGAACTGTCTATTTCTCCCTGTTTAAATTTATTCTCGCTTACGCAGCATAAAATATCTCATCAGTTTCATAAATGAATCATAGCTTAAAAATTAATACTAGCAAGAAGGGAAAACGGAGATAAATATATTCTTTTTTCTTTTAAACCACTAAATATATTATTTAACTGAGACAAATCTTTCAACATATAATGCACATTTTACACTTAAAATTATACACATAACGGAATATTTTTTTTTTTGAAAATAGCATATAACAATACAAAAAATTTTCCAGCTTAAATGCTTTCGAACAAGAATTGTAATCATTCAGAGAAAATAATATACATAAATACATATATATTTGGTTTTGTGTTCTCACTTAAACTTTTAAGTAAACAACGTTATACTTATTAGTTTAAACAATACAGGAAGTATATTTTAAAAACACATTGAATATAATTTAACTGTATATTATGCTATTTAGCAAATTACACAATTACATTTCTTGAAATAAGAAAAAAAGATTTCTTAATTTAATTCTAACAGGACGTTCTAAATTTAAATCAGTAAAGAATGTTCTCTATGTCAGAACAACGAAGTCAATTTTTAAGAAATTAAAACTTACACAATTCTTTAGGATATTAAATCCAATTTGCATTTGGGCATGCAATGGTTAATTTAGTATTATAAGGTATAATACTTAAAAGAAAATTCAAAGTAAAAACTTTACTTGTTCTTCAGGTGAAGATAAATCTAACGATTTTGTTAAACTTGCTCATTCTACAGGTGAGGACGGAACAATAGCGGTTAACCTGAAAAATTTGTTACTTGCACATTTCTACGAGTGAGAACGGAACACATTAGCGGTTAACCTGAAAATTAATAGCGAGCAACAGCCAAGCCTCTTTAACTATAAAACACGTTGGGCGTCAAATTATAAGGGGTGTGACCCAATGTAATAAAGGGACACGCGGGGAAGGGGTTCGTAATTAAGTCCACTAGTTAATTAAACACGTTTATTAGACAAAACAAACATTTACATACATAACTAGAGAACTAACAGTTACAATAGAATTGAAAGGGATCGGAGCGCAGGCTCGTACGTCCTTACAGTTCCGAAGCTTGGCCATTACTGAAGATTGTTCTAGCCGCTAGAGGGCGTGATAGTCTTTCTACTCTTCATACGAGAAGAGTTTAAACTACGGGGGGTTACAGTATGAAAAAAACTGCAGTAAATCATAATGCGGTTGGATAAAGTATTAACGTGCATTGCTCCCCTACACGGCGGGTCTTACAAAGCTCTAATAAAGCTGGAGCTACGAAAGTAGTTAGGCATTTGCCAACTTGACTCTATCGTTAACATTTCGCTATGTTTTTCATTGAATCGCCATTATAATTTTAAGAAACGGCGTTGCTTGCGAATATTACAATTTTAAAGTAAAATAAATACAACAGAAAGTAATATTAATGTATTACACATTCAGATATAAATTATTTACACTACTTTAAGCGTTCATTACGCAAAACTTTTAAGAATGTGTTACTTTTGCTGAGCAGAGATCAGCTTAGGGATGTACTTTGAAAAATCGACCCTCAAGAGTGTTACGAGGAATTATAAATTTAAAAAATCCTTTTTATCGGCTATTAGATCTACATAGTTAAAATTTAACTAAGGTGTTTTTTTTTCCTTTCTTTTTTTTTTGTTTAGCTGAGATATGCAAAAAGCTTTTTTTGTTTAATTTTCAATTCACATAAAATTAACTCATTAAAAACTTCTTTTTCCTTCAATCTGTGTTGTATAATTTTTCAGTTCACCCGTGCGAAGAACGGGTATACCAGCTAGTATGTTATAAACAATAGTTTTCGGGCTCAAAATACCGCAAAAAGGCAACCGTTTAATTTTTAAGGAACATTTTTTTAAATTTATATATTAAAATGCTACTCCTTCTGAAATTATTGACGTACACGCATGAAACTCGATTTACATGTACGTCAGACTGTGTATAAAAAAAATTGGGATAGGGTTTGGGATAACATGAGTAATATTTGTAAAACGTTTACTGAAAATTCCTTAAAAAATGAATAAATTCTAAATTAAATTATTTTAAAAAAAGAGTAATGCTTTGATTAAAAAATGTACATATTCTTGTTACTTGTATTACTAACAATAATTAGAAGAAAATTAATGCATTAGTCACAATAGAGAAACCCCTTAGCATTTTAAATGAAGACAAATGCATTATTTTTTCTTTTTAAGATTAGAATTTTTAAATTTCGGGAGATTGTGTAGAAAAATAGATAAGGAATAATTTAGGCTAAAAAAACTAGATTTGATTTTTGTCAATTGAATCATACTGTGTCCCAGAAAAAAGTTAAAAAACAAGTTTTCTCGGCATTTTAACATTCTCCATCAATATTTATTAACAGAATAATAACTGATTTTGTAATTAAATTTTGGATAGTCCTTTTCTTATAACCCTATGAATGAGTCTTTGTATCTAATCCAGCGCCCCTGGGGGGCGAGCATATTGAAAATAAAAGGTTTAAAAATTTTTTTTTTTGGAATGAAGTAAAACAATATGCTTTCTGACATAATAAAAAATACACATTTACACTGATATAATTTATGCATATAATCTGGTGATCATGAAAAATAAAGGATTCCACTTCAAACTCTCATTAGCTATCTTTGATCTTATAAACGAATAAAAAAGACATTTTGTTTGCTTTGCTGTAATTCCACGATGAGAGATTTTTTTATTACGTTTCTTTTAACCCCTAAAATACTACTTTTGATTATAATACATTTGACCTTCAATTTTAGTGGTATGTTTCACTCCATCTCTTTTTCTTTTAGGAAACTTGTAAATAATATTTTTCTGTCGCTTTTTTCTCCATGTGAATGAGTTTTATGATACAGGGAATTTAATACTTATTAAAATTTAATACTTATCTTGTTAATTTGTACGGTTTATAATTATGATCATATTGTAGCTTTAGCGCCAAAGTGCATTATTATTGCATTCAATACATTATTATTTGTGGGGAGGGGCTCCATAAAAATTATGATTGAAAATTGGGTTGCCAGTAGTGAAAAAGTTTGAGAACCACTGATCTAATCCAATTAGTTTCAGAAGAGTACAGAATTGTCGCTCAGAAAATATTTTACGAAAAATAATTTTGCAATTTTGTTTCAAAATAATACATGTCCATCAGGGATAAGTGTTAAGTTGAAGAACCACTGTATTAAATAACCTGTAACAATGGGTTATCCTCTCTAATTCAGGTTTTCTTCCATCCAGTCAAATTAGCACTTTAAGCTAGAACCACGCCTCTAACATTAATCCGTTCAGGACCACGTAATTTTTCTTGATAAGCCTAACGCAATATCATATGTTCCCTGAAGATATCAAATAAATGTGATAAGTGTCCTGTATGGGTTAAGCATGTTTTACAGTTTATCATGTCCGTGGGTTGCATATCATTCAAATGAGCACATATTGGTTCTTACCCTTTAGCTTGTCTTGTCTGTATATCATGAGCTCATTTCGAGTTCAGTTGTCTGTTACTGGCTTTGTACGCCTATGGTTGTGGGTTCCACCCTGGCCCAAGTCGGTGGATTTTCATGATACTGAATGATTCATATGTCGCATTATTATGCGGCATGCAAAAGATCCCTTGAGCACTTGTTTGGTTTGGGTGTTCTCGTCAAAATCAAATTCCTTCCTTCGCATCGTCAGAGTTTAAGTACCTTGCTCTGGGGAGGAAACTAGATATTAAAACAACCTGTGGCGATTGATATCAGTCTATATGGTGCCGCACTAAGAGCTATCAGCTCCCGGGGAATGTATTCGATCTGCAATGGTAAAACACCCATCCGCAGCCATATTAGAAATTAAAAAACTTAGTAAAAACAAACTATTACAATTTCTTTTAATTTAATCATTTCGAGTTGGATTCAACAACTTCTCCACGCCTACTGCGTTTAAATCCCCCCTCCCAGGAAATCTCAATGATCAGTGACATCTCCCTCTGACCAATGTGAGGTGGAGGTACCGGGACTAACCTAGTATTTTTTAACTACTAGTTTAAGGAAAACAACAATTCCATAATTTATTCAATTGCTATTAATTTATAAACTATGCTGTTTTGTTAACAGGACCCATCAGAAACTCAGTAATAATTCTCGAGGGAAACATTTCACACAAACTGACTGAACAAAGTGTTTGGATATTATAAATTAATATAAAAATATGAATACATATATTATTAAAAGAAAATATTTTAAAATAGCAACAGTAAAATGATTCCTATTATGTATCATAATGGAAAGAAGAAGAATCACAGTTGAAATACACTTATACTAACAAATAAAAATGCATTTTAGATTTATTACCCCTGAATGCATATTTGAACTGAATCACGTGCATCAAAGAAAACGGTACGAAATTCCGGAATAAAGAACCTATGATATAGAATAAAAGAATAACTTGTCAAAGAAATAGAGCCTGTATAAGTTAGAAAAATAGGTGGAAGTAAGAACAATGAAAAAACTTCATATATTCACTTCCATTCCGTCAAAGAAACAAAATATCCTCATGGTCAAAATGGAAAAGGAGACAATGAATTATACCCATGGATCATTTCTTTGTGACAGTGATTGAAGGCTGAAGATTATATTTCTTTGGGATGGGCTAAGAGCGAGGTCAGTTTGTGCAAGGACCCTCGATGTTTTGGACAAACAAAAGTACTTGATTAATCTGAAATCTTAAAATTTTTGACATTGATAGAATGTACATCTTTGTATTTCATAAAATATTTGTTATACACATGAATTAATTTTAAATGTACCACAAACACACAAAATTTCTTAAAAGGCTACCATTTGCCATCCATTTTGAATTCGAAAAAGCGATATTAATTTTATCGAAAATTTACGTTTCTCCCCAAAACCGAAACTAATGTAGGTACTTTTCCGTTAGCCGGAAGCAAATGTCGCCAATTGTGAACCAAACGCGATCCAAGACGCCAAACGAAGCGAATGACAAAACAGTCAACGGAATAAAAGTCGAAAACATTCAACTATAAACAAATATTAATGAATTGTAAACAAAACAATTTTACCCAAAAAGAACGCTTGTAATTATTGGTTTTTCCAGAATACGGTGATATCCTTGAGAGTTTTCTCAAGGGGATCGTTTGCTTCTCGTCTCCACATCAATTCAGCGAGGAATTTCCATCATTTTTTAAAATAAAAATTAATATGGCAGAAAGAAAGAAAAACATGCTTTGTTTCGAATGAATTCGGAAAATAGAGCCCATGGCCCTAAACGAATGTTCCTCTTATGGTTGTGAGAAATTTGCCTATTTTTTGCTTGCGCCTGGCTAACGAAAAGTACCTTAAGATTAGTCGGTACCTCCTATACTGACAATGTTAAATATGTTTTTTAGGAACCTGTTTCTCAGAAACTGTTAAATGTAAAAACTTCAAATTTTGTCTGTATATTAATAAGGCTTTTTTATTTAAATAATGCTGAAATGTTTCAAATATATTGTTTATTTTTTTTAAAAAAATCATCGTAAAATTATCATTTTGAAATTTTTTGAAATTGTCATTTTTTTACGATGACTGCTTTTCAGCAAAATATTTTGAGAAAATCTCCAAAAAAGTAGCTTCATTATATATTTATGTGCAGTAAAAAATTCATGCACACACTTTCTTGAAATTCTGAGAAAAAGGTACACGCAGTTTGAATTGATTAATTGATTGAATATTAACGTCGCACTGGGCGTCAAAGTGGGCGTGGTCGCACGCTGATGATTTTTTCAGTCATTTTAAAATACTTCTAATTCATAAAATGGCTAGTATGTTATATCATTGGAAAGGTCCTAATTTGGAGATTTTCGAAATATCAAAAACTCAAAATCGATTTCCCAAAAGCTTTTACCCGACTGCCTTCTCTTAATGTATTTACCGTATATTTCCGAGTATAAACCGATCCGTGTATAAGACGAAAGTGCGCTTATGCTTCAAAGATTTCGCTATAAGTCGAAAAAATTCCTTTTAAGTAAAATGCCAGACTCCAAAAATAATAATTTTACTTTTGGCAACCTTAACAGAAGCTGACACATTTTTTTTCATTCATTTGTTCCCGTGTAAGCTATTTGTATTTTAAAAAATTTCCTCGATATTTTCTTCGTTAGAAAAATGAGCGGAAAAAGAAATTCATAAATATCACGTGATCGTCAACCTTTGTTTCATGCCCCATAGATAAAACTACCTCAATACTTATCATATACATAGGAGCTTCAAAAAGTAAGAAAGCCCAAAAATGGACAGCAAGAAGCTTCAAAAAGCCCATTCAGAGTAAACATTTATTTGGGAAATAAAAAATTACATACAATGTGGGAAAGCACAAACTTATATTGCTTCTCTACATAATCACCCTACTTATCGAGGTATTTGTTTCATCAGTACACAGAACCATCAAAACCAGCATCGTAGAAATAAGCGCCAAGGTTGTGCAACCACGTCAAGACGCTGGCTGAACTTCTGCATCAGTCCTGAAATGCTGACCTCCCAAGAGTTTCTTTAAACGTCCGAAGATATGTAAATTACTTGTTGCGCGGCTGGAAATGTAAGGAGGGTGGTGTAATACCTCCCACCGAAAATAATCTTTCTTCAACTCGCACATCTGTTCTGCCTGTGTCGAATTCCGGGCACCAAAACCACACCTGTCTTCGCGAAACAACACTTATCCCGTACACTCCAACCAATTGTCCATGAATTTCAGCAGGGCGACTTTTCTTTAAAATGCGAAACAATGTCACACTTCCAGGGCCGATCCCAGCAGGTGTGCAGGATGTGCCCCACACGCGGGTGGCCAAAACAAAGGGTGGCTGCAGGGCGCAAATAATTCTATCAATCAAGCAAACTTTTTTACGATTTTCTCAAAATAAAACTTATAATAAGTCGAAAAAATATGCCGAATTTTAAATAATTATTAAAAAATCAAAGTCCCGATTTTACGATAGCATAGCGTAGCTTAAAAGAGTATACACTCAAGAGCCAAAACATTATGACCACCCCTACATTTTGCAATGAACTCGCCAGGATTATGTGGAAGGCACGTGATGAGGTGGAAGTGGTATTGAACTGCTGCTGGAGAGTCTGAAGAATCATTCTTTCACTTATTTCTGTGTGTTATGTGAAACGCTGCGGATCTAAGCGACTTTGATAGAGGCAGATTGTAATGGCTCGAAGGCTCGGAACAAGTATTTCTGAAACTGCAAGACTCGTGGGTTGTTCGCGATTTACAGTGGTTAGTACTTATGCAGAGTGGATGAATGACGGTGAAACAAGCAGTAGACGACATGGTGTTGGACGTCTACACACTATCAAAGAAAAAAACCATTGGAGACTGTCTCGCATGGTGAAGCAAAACCGGAACCAGACATTGGCTCAGTTGACAGCCCAATACAATGCAAGACCAAGTAGAATAGTATTGGTTCACACTGTTCAGAGGACACTGTTGCATGTGGGGCTACGCAGCAAACATCCTACTCGTATGCCTTTGCTGACCAAGCGGTATCACCAACTGCGCCTGCATTGGGCCCAGGAACATCGTGACTCGTCTATGGATCAATGGGAGAGAGTTGATTGGTCAGATGAATCACGGTTTGTCATTCATTACGCTGATGGTCATATCAGGATACGCTGTCTTCCAGGCGAACAGTTGCTCCCTCGATGTACAATAAGTCATAAACATGCCGGGGGGCAGTATTATGCTTTGAAGGACGTTCTCTTGGGCATTTCTGGGACCCGTGGTTGTGGTAGAGCAGACCATGAACGCTACAGGGTATCTGAACATCATTGCGGACCAGTTGCACCCTTACATGACCTCTGTTTCTCCAGCTGGAAATGGAATGCTCCAACAGGACAACGCCCCGTGTCAGAAGGCTAAAATTGTGTAGGATTGGTTCCAGGAACATGATGCTGAATTCCAGTTAGTGTCCTGGCTACCTAACTTAACGGATCTCAATCAGATAGAACACATTTAGGAAGTCATGGGACAGCAGCTTAGAGTTTTAAAGACCACCAATTCATAATATCTCGGATTTGCGTGACGTTGCTTAAACATCTGGTACAATGTGTTGTCTCCGACCATCTATCAAGGACTTGTGGCATCCATGCCAAGGCGGGTTGAAGCTGTGTTATGCGCCAAAGGTGGATCAACTTGATATTGACAGGTGGTCATAATTGGCGCTTGAGTATATATATATATATATATATATATATACACTGGTGAGCAAAACTTAAGGACGAGACGGTTTTTTCAATATAACTTTGTACAAAAGCTTTCCAAATCAACACATTTAATACCGTAAGATCCCCAATACGTAAGGACATGTGTAATATGTAAGCAACACTTACTAAAAGAGAAATCAGAGGGATATAAAGAAGCTTGATTAAAAAAGTAGCATGGAGCGCAATGCGACTGAAGGCCGAAACATTCCTGTGATGGGTGTCCAGCAAGAAACATCCGGTCTTTAGTAGGGGATATGATCTCCCCTGACTGCTAGGCAGGTTTCACAGCGTCTGCCCATGCTGAGAATGAGGGTGTCAATGAGTTGTTGAGGCATTGCTGCCCATTCGTCCTGCAGCGAACAATCGAAGCTCCCGAATCGTTACTGGTGGTAAGAAACGAGCTACCAAGCGTCTGTATAGAAAATCCCATACATGCTCGATGGTATTGAGATCCGGAGATCGTGCCGGCCAATCCATATGTTCAATATCCTTACTCTCTAAGAGCAGTTCGGCAGCTACTGTGCGATGACATGGTGCATTGTCGTCCATGAAAAGGAACTGCAAACCCATAACGCCTCTAAAAAGACGCCCATATGGAAGAAGAATCTCGTTACAATAACGGGTCCCGTTGACTGAACCTGCGTCGAAGATGTGAAGGTCTGTACGACTACCAAGCATGATGCCTCCCCAAATGAGAACACCGCGACCTCCATACCTGTCCCTTTCAATGATGTTCGAGGGATGATTGCGGCTTCTCAGCTCTCTCCAGATGAGTATGCAATGAGAATAGCTACTCAAACTGAATCTGCTCTCATCTGTAAAGAGTACTCGTCCCCATTCATTGTCTCTCCAATTCCGGTGTTCCCGGCACCCCAGAGAACGCCTTCTCCGATGGGCAGGCGTTAAAGGTACACACCGTACAGGGCGTCGTGCAAACAGACCACCACCGTGCAGTCTTCTGGCCACGGTAAAACGCGATATCGGTCGTCCAGTCGCCTGTGTCGTGTGTCTAGCGATTTCTCCCGCTGTCTGCCGCCTGTTTCTTCTGGCCTGTAAGACAATGTACCGGTCATCTTCGGGGGTGGTTCCTCGTGGACGACCACTACTGAACCCCCGGATAGCTGTTCCTGTAGTTTGAAATTGTCTCCAAAGTCGTGAAACGATGCTGTGAGCAATTCCGAACTCTGCAGCTACACTTGTCACACTGCGGCTTTCCTCCAACTTCCCAATGATTCGACCTCGGGTAAAAGCATCCAGATGTCGTCTAACAGATTGATTATTCACCATTTCTCGCTGAGGCAGCAACTCGGTGTGATTTTAACTGCTATACGGTGTGCAATCTCTTTGCCAGAAATACTGATCTTACACCGACAACATGCTTTATACTACTCAAACACTCCCCCATTACGTCTACCTGCCTATCTGCGCATGTGCTACCGTACATCACCTTACTTAATCTCCTGATTGGTCTTTCTGTCTGCTCTGCCTCTTCGTTCAGCTGATGTGCTAATTTTTCGAATTCGTCCTTAATTTTTGCACACCAGTGTATATATATATATATATATATATATATATATATATATATATATATATATATATATATATATATATATATATATATATATATGAGGGAACAGTGTGTTATTCCATTGTCCATTAATGTTCTCTCTTTGCACATATCCTTCATTTGATAGCAAAATTCGTGACACAGCCAGCAGTACCACAAAAGCAAATGTTTTCTTGCTTTTCAACGGCACTGACGTCCCACTGTGGATCGATGAGTATCAAAAATGATTTTTATCGGAAGTTGCTTTACGAAAATACTTAAAAGGGATTACCTAAGACAGTGTTTCTCAAACTCTGGGGCGCATCCCCCTAGGAGGGTGTGATAACCCTACGAGGGGAGCGCGAGCATATTGAAAAGTCGAAAACAGAAGATTATTTAAACAAATTATTAACTTAGTGAAAGTAAACAAATACATTTTGACATAATATAAAAAAATGATATACTCATTTGAACTATAATACACTTATAAATGTATTAGTACACTCTACAAATCTGTTATATAATTAATTTAAGAATACTAAGTTAAGGACAAGCTGAATAATTACCAATGACCCCATGGATTCGTCATATATAAAATTATATGCCAACGTTCTCACTTATCTGCATAATTTGTACGGTTTATATAATTAATCTCTTAAATGCCAATTAAAAGTTACGCGATTTGTTCCCTAATGCCACATACGTAACCGTATGTGGTGTATTGAGTGCTGTAAATAAGGAATAAATATTCAAATCCTCTGAAACAAGTAAATTTTTCGTAAACACTGTCAAGGTCATTTTATTGCTTTCCAAAGCCTTCGGAATAATTTTACGGATAGCAGTTCACAGAAAAGATAGTACTTCGGAAAGACGTATATTTGCGTCTGGGGGCAATTAATACACTGGCTGAGCGAGACGTTTATATGCATCGGAGAGACTTAAGAGATTAAAGTCGTATTGTGGATTTTGCGTCAAAATCTAGTATTATTGAATTTAATGCATCGTTATTGTATGGAGGGGGGCTCGATGCAAATTATGATTGAATATTGGGTCGCAAACATTGACAGTTTGAGAATCACTAACCTAAGACATAGAAGTGTTTAAATTCAATATGCATCTGGGGAAATTAAAAAAATTCGATTTAATAATATTTGGACAATTTAGAAAAACAAAATAGAGGAAAGGAAGTATTTTTGTGTATTTTTCCATTTTTATTAATATTTTACTTTATACTCTTATTCAGGTAGATTAGTTTATAGCAGGGATGGCGAACCAGTGGCACGCGTGCCATTGATGGCACGCGACACAATATTTTTGGCACGTCAGTGATCAAAATGGTTTGCATTTTATTTTTCAAAATTTCAAAGTTCATTATAAAGTATTCAGAACAAAAGTGAGTGATCGGTGAGCACACTCGTTTGTGATTGTCTTGCCTTGGATACGTTGTAGACTACAATTGCATATGATGTAAAGTTTGTCTACGCATAGCACAGACAATTTCTTTGACACAACTGTGTTTTAAAGTTTACCCATGTTATATTTACGATTTTTAACTGTTGTTTAACATGGCTAGTTCAGCAAAAAAAAAAGAGCAAGTTTGTAAGTGTAACAGATAATGTCAAATTAGGTGGACCGAGAGAAACATGGTATTATTAGTAAAGGTGCCAAAGCGATATGCGTTTTATGTTCTAGAATATTGATATGCAGAACATCGTCTGTAAAACGGTATTTTGAAACAAATCACAAACCTTCTTGTTAAAAAAATGTGAACCACAGCAAAAATAATTAATTACTAAGAAACTGTTTGACAAAAGTCTCAAATTCACCATGTTTTCTACAAAAAGTGGCATCTTACAATTCTAACATAATTTATTTGTCCTCCTATCTGCAACAACAGACGTCACACTAATGTTACTCTTTAATTTAAATTACACGAATAACTAAAACATTTATAACTATTCAACGCAAAAAGTATTTTTTCATAGTATATATATTCGTGTTATTCATATTTAGTTTTATTATTTTCCCAACAATTACAATTCAAAATTATTTGACGGCACGCCTATACGTCATTAGACACTTCCTTGGAAAAAAGGGCACTTTGATCCATAAAGGTTAACCACCCCTGGTTTATAGCGTCAATGTTCAGTATTTGTCAAAATAGGAAAAATTCTCTTGAGGGTGGCATTTTAGGTCTTTCCACGTGGTCGGTCACCCTGGGATCGGTTGTGCACACTTCTTATTTCAATAGCGGACAATGTCTCCGTCAGCGCAGTCATCTTTTGTGCGTGATTTAGTCACGTTACTGGCGAACCAGTTCCTACTACCGCCACCGTTTGAAGGATGTGAAGGTCTTCGTTATCTTCAGAAAGATTTTTATTCGTACAGGTAATTTGCACGCTCGTCATATCTCTTGGTACTGTGACGTTTGAAATAAATAAAGGTAGCGTGATATTGATTAATTTAAATACTTTTAATTTACGTCACATCTATTTTGTACGGATTATACATTGAAGTTATTAAACTTATTCATTAGATTATTAGATTCCAAGTTCTGTTAGTAAGGGAGGAGTTTTTTGGGGTCCGTTCTCAAGGAAGTTTTTAGGCCATCTTCCGTTATCTCTCTCTGCTATCTCTAGGGTATAGGGGATGACCGTGGACTGCTTCTTTAGCTTCGAGTTACATACGGTTAGTGGACGAAAAGGGGTCTCTCGTGATGTCAAAGTTTGCCGGAGCTATCCAAAACAAGACCGCGCAAAAATTTAAAGTTGCAGGTGTCGTTGCCCGTGTGGGGATCATTTCCACAGGGAAGCTGATTCACAGCTGCCCGGCGGGAACGTTACAGTACCATACTGTTTGAAACCTCTACATACATTCAGGTATCCCAATGAGGCAATGTGACTATTACGAACTATTTGGAAACTCGAATTTTGACAGCTACACGGAAGGATTTATGTAACTTTTTTGTTTGTTTTGTTTTAGAATAAAATTTCCATTCGAATTACCCAAAAAGTAAAATTGTTTGAGTATGACTAATGAAATATATGTAAAAAACAGCTTTTCCTAAATATATATACGACCTACGTTTTTTTGCCGAGAATAGCGGATTTGTATAGAAAACCGATCCCTTACATTCACATTGAAATGTTCTGAAAATCTTCGACTTACACACGGAAATATATAGTATCTGAATGCAATTAAGTGAATTCGAAAGAGTAAAGAATAATGATGGTTTTTCTGGAATTATACTTTTCTTTCGATGTTTGAAATAAATTAATAAGTATCATTTAATTAAGATTTGAAAATCCACGTGAATATATTTTAAGAAATATGAAAAAAAAAATATCTTTCCAGAAAACTTTTCATTTTTTTTTCTCTTTCAGATGTATTTTAATGTATTCAAATCCATACACGAGCCTAGGTCAAAGTAAAGAAGTAGAATTTCTATTAGATTAACATCACAATCATGACGGGAGCCTTGAATGTATCTTGTCAAATGTACTTAGAGCTACTCGTTATACGAACAATGACACAATATTAATAGAAATTCAGCGTTATAATTAATATATTCAATTTTCCTGTTACGTCTTTATGATTTCAAACGTTGCATGGATTCAGTGTTTTATTTCAAAGCGTAAAATTTAAAAATTTACTTCCTAATATAACACTGAAGACAAAAAATATAACGTGCTTCATACAGAAACAAATTCCTTAATTCAAATAAAAATAAGTAGAGCAATCAGTTATAACACTCCCAGTATGAATAGGATGACTCCTAGCAAAGGGTGTTTTTTTAGACGTATAGAACTTTAAATTGCAATGAAATAACGATGTATTATTCGATTGACATGAATTTTTTTTATTCGAAAGATAATCTTGTGGCATTACATTTCAAATATGATTTCTGGCATAGGACTGCCACGGCTGGCTCAAATGTAGTCCAAACTGGACGTCCAATTTTCGATGACTTTTTCCAACATTTGTGGCCGTATATAGGCAATAACACGGTGAATGTTGTCTTCCAAATGGTCAAGTGTTTGTGGCTTATCCGCATAGATCAATGACTTTACACAGCCCAACAGAAAATAGTCTAGCGGTGTTAAATCACAAGATCTTGGAGGCCAATTCACAGGTCCAAAACGGGAAATTAGGCGATCACCAAACGTGTCTTTCAATAAATCGATTGTGGCACGAGCTGTGTGACATGTTGCGCCGTCTTGTTGGAACCACAGCTCTTGGACATCATGATTGTTCAATCCAGAAATGAAAAAGTTAGTAATCATGGCGCTATACCGATCACCATTGACTGTAACGTTGTGGCCTTCATCGTTTTTGAAGAAGGATTCCACCAACCCATAAAGCGCACCAAACAGTCAGTTTTTCTGGATGTAACGGTGTTTCGACATACACTTGTGGATTAGCTTCACTCCAAATGCGGCAGTTTTGTTTGTTGACGTAGCCATTCAACTAGAAGTGCGCTTCATCGCTAAACAAAATTCGCTTATGAAAATTGACCATTATTTTCGAAATAAAATTGCACAATTTGAAAGCGTTGTTCAGGCGTGAGTCTATTCATGTTGAATTGCCAAACCAAACTGAGAATAAATAACTTGACAGCTGTTAAATCGGTCGCCATCTTGGAAAGTAATGCAAACTTAAACTTCTATACCTGGAAAAAAACACTCTTTATGACTACTTATGACACTCGAAGTAAAAAGTTCGACTTTTTTTTACTTGAACAAGAACTTCTGGTCTGGATTTTCTTCCCTGCGTATTTCCTAACATTGGATATTATTGTTATTTAACAATAAGCCATTGCCCTAAACTTTCGATTGTATTGAAAAATATTCTTATAATTCCTCGCTGCATCCTTTTGGAAGAACAAGTCTTATATTTCAAAATTTGAAGTATATTTATTTTGTACGCCCAGGTACCCCCTCTCCTTGGGGAGTTATTTTTATCAATGCCATTGTTACCCTCCTTTCGAAGTTAATTTCCTCAAACACTATTTTTAGCGGATCTCTACTCAACAAAGAAATGTATATGTTTTTTAATTTAAAATCTATGGACCTAATAGTTCAAAAACAGGAACACCCCGTAAGCCACCACCACACCCCTTGGGAGTCGATTTCTGCAAAACCCGTATTTAACGGATTTGTACACAAGGAAGGTAACATGCTTACCAAATTTAAAAACTCTCATTCTAATAAAAAGAACAAAAAAGGGAAATTGTTAAATCTACATCCCTCCCCAGTAGGTAAGAAAAGCCAATTCTACAGTAAGCAGGCGGCACAGGTGGAGCAGAGTTGAGTTGATTTTTTTCATGTTGCTGAGTTCAGTTGTTTCTATCCTGTTGCTGACTTGAGTTGTTTCCCTCCTGCTGCAGAGTTGAGTTATTTTTCTCCTACTAGAGTTTTGGGCAGGCGGAGCAGGCAGTGCTGAGTTGAATTGTTTTTTCCCGCTGTTGAGTTGTTTTTCTCCTGCTATAATTTTAGTTTTCGAGGCGCAGATGGTGGTCGAGTTGAGTTATTGTCTCCTACTGCTAAGTTGAATTATTTTTTTAAAAAAAATTAAAGTATAGGAATGTTAAAAGTGCGCATGGCGCCACCTATTGATTAAAATATATACTAATTATAGATTAAAAAATGATTGAAGTAAATAACACTCACATAAAAAATAATAATAAATCTAGAATTAAACTCACAGCCTCAGAACAAAATGTCGCCAAAGGACAATAGTTTTTCAGTCACGCCAACTATTGTCATATGAAGGCATACAGACCTGAAGAAAACTTATGTTTATAATCTAATGAATTTAGTTTTACAGGTGAAGCAGGTGGCGACATTTTTTAAAATCATTTTCTTGAAAGTTTGTATAGTAATCTTTTTGAAAATGATCACTTTTTATTAATAAAACCTGTATATATATATATATATATATATATAAATTATGTAACTGAAGAAATTTTTTGAAAATCTTCGCTTAGATATTATTTTAAGAAGTAAGAGACACACATATTATTTCCGCATAGTTGTATTGAATATTATGAAGAATCTGTTTAAATTATATTGTATAAAAATTTTATAAGTTTCACATAGTACTTTGTTCTAAAAATTTTATTTCTATAAATATAAATAACTTTTTATTTGCTTAATTTGAGTTAATATTATTTTCATTGTTTGTTAGTTTAATTTATGTCGAAACCAGTTTCATTTTTAAAACAAAAAAGAGTATTATCTAAGAATTTTTAAGCATAAATTATATTTTTAATACCTTTCATACAAATGTAAGGGAAAAAAACTTAATGTAAGTTTAAAAACAATATTTTTATACAAATTTCTCAAAGGAATTGGTTATAAAAATTTTGCTTCTATATAAATCTGAATGAACACATGCACAGTAAATATACAAAGTAAGTTGCTTATGTATGAAAACAGCATTCACAGTATTCCGTTTTACATTACAATTATTTATTTACATTACAAAAATCACATTATTGTGAATTTATCACGTCATTGGATTTTATGTCATACTGCTCATTGAATAGATATAAATTCATCAACGACAATGTCCATGGGCAAGAGTAGTAAGGACATAACCATTAATAAATCTCTTGTCATCTTTATATTACACAGCAAGTTTGTTTTTCCTTATGGAATGTATTGAGTGAAATTTGGACCTAATTAAATTCATGTCAGCATATTTTAATTTTTGATTAAAAAGACATGTTTTGTAGTCCTCAAATGTTACTTTGTTTTTCAAAATTTGTCTTTAATCCCTTTTAGCCTCTCTTCAATATTTTTGTTTGTGTTGTAAGCATAATTTTTTGATTTTAATCCTTCATATTCTGTTATAATTTTTCCTTATTTTCATCTTTCCTTTTTCCAGATTACTTTTTTGATAACAAAAGGTAAATTATAAATGTGGTTTTTGTCATAGTCTGAAGAGTCATATAAGTTATAATCCCCTCTTTCATGTCTCTATTAAATCATCAATCTTTATTTCATACATAAAAGAATCGGGGGGTAAAAAAATAATATCATAAAAAAAAATTAACAATTTTTCTCCCCTCAAAAAATTTATATTTTTTTTCTGTTATGATTTTTTCCCGTCCAAATTTTTTTTTTCTATGATATTATTTTTTTACCCTCGAAGTAAAGAAACGATATGGTGTAAGATCTCCGTGTTTAGTAAATAAAAATGGAACGAGACTAAATTCTTGTGTCTTTATTTCTTTCAATGAGAATTCTTTTATTTCAAAAATTAATATTTCTCTTTCTATTCATAAATGTATCAATTATCCTTCCTGTAGTTTTGTTTCGATGAAAAGTTTCGAATACTTCACATCTTTTTCGCAGACACTTTTTGGAAATGCTTCGATTACGAATTATTTTTCGGAATTTGATTGCAACATTTTGGGCCAGGGAGATGTGCTGAGAAAAGGAAATATATTTCTAAATAAGCTGACATAACAATAACTTGGGTTTATCTTATTTTTCAATGGTATTACCTAGGTATACTTAGAAAGAACACTGACACATGTCAATAAATATATTATATTCATTAAAAAATGAAAACTTTTACACGAACTCAAATTTTTCAAACAGTTGACTTTTAAAAAAGGTACTATTTTTATATTCATTAATTTTATTTCTCTCTTAATTTGTAAAAATGTGATTATTTTAATTTCAACTAGTTTTTCCCACCTTTCAGGGTAATAAATGCAACATCTTTACGAGTGAAACGTAAGGAGCAAACACATATTTCGAAACAATATTTTCAATCAATAGGAAAATTATTTTTTGCTTAAAAAACTTAGAAATGAATACATTTTGAGCATATTTTTATCATTTTTACAATCATAAGTTTTAAATCTGAAAACTTTATTGAGAATAATACATTTATACGAATTGCGCGTATCTGTCTGTGTGAAAGCTATACCACTTTCATAAAAAATAAAAATACACTTTGAAATAGATAATAATACTCTCTTTATTTAAAAATAATGATAAAGATTCCGTAGCAACATACATTTGTTTAGCCTTTTCAACAACACATTCATATTCAACTTATTGATAAATATCTCACTCATGTAATTTACCATTTGAATGTTTCAATTAACAAAATCCTGCAACCAGTTTATCCCAGTCCATATTTAATGTAGCTAAATCCCCATTATTCGTACATTCTTTGTTCATTTGAATATGTCATACATTCATGACCCATTTGATTTTCGTATCCCTCCAAACATCTATATAGCATATGAACAATGATGAAATATTTTTTCGATATGGTTAAATAAGAGTTCTACCATTGATGTTGTGAGAACTATTTCTGCGTCTATACAATCGAAGTCAGATTTTGGAAAAGGAATGTGTTTAGCCACTTCTTTCCTCAGATGTTTCATAAAAACACGCCGGAACATGATTGAAACAGTTTTCGACGTGATTTGTCTTTTGGATATCTTTTAATGCATTCGATTCCGCTCTCTGAGCATGGAAACCGGAGTCAAAATTTGCGAGAAAAGTCCTTTCGGCGTGGAAATAACTTTTACCATATGATATAGTCACATTTTCGATAACAGTTCGGGAAGTAGGAGACAGTCCTTAATAACAAATGCTTTTCCATCATCAAAGCGCTTGATCAATTGCAGCAAATTCTCTGTACGAGGGCTAACCATACGGAAGGAGTTACAATGATTCCAGCCTTGGTAGGTGGGAGATCCAAATGCATCGAGCTTGTATCGGCGCAAGTGAATTCGAGTAACATATGCAAAATCAGAAACAACGGCGTAGTTGTGACCACTCTAGATGGAAATGATTCTCAAGGACAGCATCTGGTTTAAACGAACAAACTTTCCCATTGTCTTTATCAAAAACACACTCTTTTGGCTCGAGGATTGAGGAGACAAGAGTGTGCGTAGCACGTTTCATGGTTAACTAAATAAATTTCAATTCACTAATCATGAAAGAAAATATGAAGTTTTGTGATATGGCTGGAACGTGATAATTCCTTATCGTGAAGCAAAGTATTCTACCATGTCAGAGCTTGAGAAGAAATGATAAACAGAAAGAAAAATGAGTATTACAAGGTGGCAATAGAGTAAGCTTTTTGGTTCATTTTCATCGCTTAACTTGAAACAACTGATTGGTGGAAAACATTGGTGTCACTAGTCTTATGAAATCACTGTTATAATCAGATTCATAAGAAAACGCGTTTTTCAGTATGGGGTAACTTACGAAATCTATCTTCCCATTTTTTTTATCATATCTGTATATATGTATATATATATATATATAAAATGGAAAGCAATATTTCAGTATTGTACTCTAAAGACACTAATTTGAAAAATTATTTATGCTCTGTTTTTCTCTTTGATTGTTTATGCAATATTCCGCTACGAGAAAATAGTGAAAAGGCTTCTCCGATTTTACATGAAAAGAAAAAATAGTGCCCTTAAAAATAAACCCCGTGCCTGAATGTAAAGAACCTAGACTTTTAACAACTTTGGAACCCAAAAACAAAAATATGTTCTCCATTATTCGAATTTAAAAGCTTTATTTAAAATTAGGGTTAGTCTTGAAAAAAAAAATTCATCGCGTTTCAAAATTTTTCAGTCTTCTTGGCTTACAAATTACATAGATTACAATACTATATAAATTAAGTTGTAAATGACTTTCAAAAGTGTTATTACATGCTAATAAAAACAGGATTTCCGAGGAAAAGCGATAGAAAATGTAAAACATTCTATTTGAGTGTTATTTACTTCAATCATTTTAAAAATCTATAATTAGTGTATATTTTTAATCAATAGGAAGCTTTTCATGAGCACTTTTAACATTCCTATACTTCAATTTTTTAAAAAAACACTCAACTTTGCAGTAAGAGACAACAACTCAACTCGACCACCACCTGCGCCTCGAAAACCAAAACCATAGCAGGAGAAAAGCAACTCAACAGCGGGATGAAAAACAACCAACACATCACAGCCTGTTCCGCCTACCCAAAATTATAGTAGGAGAAAACAACTCATCTCAGCAACAGGAGAGGGAAACAACTCAACTCTGCTTCGCCTGTGCCGCCTGCTTACTCTAGAATTGGCTTTTCTTACCTACTCACTCTCTAGGGAAGTCGATTTCCACAATATTTTGTATCTCTATTCAACAGAAAAACATGTTTGCCAATTTAAACTCTGTGGGAGTATTTTTTCAAAACCGGGATTTTTGTCTGCACCTCTGCAAACAACCTTGGGAGTCGAATTTCACAAAGCCCTTTCTAAACGAATTTCTATTCAACGAAAGAAGCATGCATACTAAATTTTAGCCAGTGGGTGTTAGAGTTCAAAAAACAGGGAAATGTTTAAGTACAGCCCCCTTCATAACTTCTCGCTTCCCCTTGGGTGTTCTTTATTTCCCCAAAATCTTTTCTTAGTGAATTTTTAAATCAGTAGAACGTCATAAAGAAATGTATTTCATGCCTGTGGATGAAATAATTTTGAGATCTCGTGATAAGTGTATGAGTGAGTTTTTTTTCTTTTATATACATGTATTACTACGAAGCACGTTATGTAAGATTAAATATATTAAGAAAAAATTTTAAATATGTAAAATATTGCAATCATGCACTTTATGTAGAGTTAAATAAAAAATAGTTTTG
>BMAU01016735.1:0-224121 GCA_019973935.1 Trichonephila clavipes
AACCCACTTGTAAGTTATATATTTCAAAAATTCTAGTTGAGCTTCTGTAGAGAGGTCTGAGCTATATACATTCAAAATATTATTATAATAGCATTTTTTACAAAAGGAGAACATTTGGAAAAAAGATTATTCTAAGTTAATTTTTTGCCTAAATATTGTATTTAAATAAATTTTTTTGTCACAATGTCCTTAAAACAATTTTATGCATATATTATACAATCTAAGTGACACTAAATATCATGAAAATTATCCATTTATGTGCTTTTGCAAAATCACGGTGTTCCGAACTTTGTCTGATACATTAAGCAATATAGTTTTTCAATTCTTTTTATAAAACATCTCATTTTCACGGAAAAAGTTTTTTCTCCTCCCTTCTACAAAATAGTATTCACTACTTACCATCCTCATATTATACATTTATTACTCTTGTATAAGTTCTTTCAAATTTATGATAAGTTTTGAGTACTAATGAAAATTAACATTTTTAGATTCTTTTGTACCAATGAAACTTGTACTCCACATTCATAGAGGCTATTTAATAAATGTATGTGAAGTGACATTCTTTTTGTTGGAATTTTGAGAACATTTTCGAATTAAAATGTACTTAGTAAATACCAATTATATGGAATGGTCGTATAATTATTGATAAATATAACTCATTATCGTATGAATATATTTGGTAAATATCTATATAAACTATATATATATATACTTTTGTATAGTCAGCGAGAGACATTTTTTTTTCTAAATATTGATTAAACTGTTCTAAAGTTGCAATCTTTCTGTGCGAATATACGTTTAGGTTTCCCCTTTTAAACATACTAATGGATTCATAAGTAGTGACCAATTTCAGAGGATCATAAATTTTTATTGAATAAAGGTATTTACACGGAATTTTCAATGTGGTTTCGTCTAGCACAGTACACTTCACGTAAGCGTTTCGGCTAAGTTAAAAGACTTTTTTGACCATTTGGGGATGTTTGTCCAACTTCCTCTTAAATTGCTTTTTGAAACCCTTGAAATGCTCTAACTTTACGTCTGTTTAATTATTTTTTTAAGTATCCCCATGAAAAATAATCGCAAGGAACACATACAAGGGATAGTGATAGTCATTCATCAGAAGGAAGAAAATTTATTTTTTTTATATTTCAGTCATTTTATAGTTGATTTCGCAGTATGATTTGGTGCACAATATTGGTGAAACACAAAGTTTCCTTGAGTGTAAACACATTTACTTTCTCTGGTCATGTGTTTCAAAGCTTTATTCTGATAGTATTTGGCATCAGTTTTGGTCTTTGGTTCTACAAAAATGGTTTTGTTAAGCCTTGAGAGGACATTCTCGTCCATACCCTAACACCTGACGGCCAACTAGCATTTTGCAAAACAGCTGCGTTTTTTCAACGTTTTTTGCTTTAAAGATATTGTATCTTCATTTTGCCAGTTGTGAATGCCAGATGAAACTGTGCTTCCTCTGAAGTTATCCATGTTTTGTATCTATCTTTTTATAACATTAAATACAGAGGCCAAGAATGTTTTCTTCGTTTTTCTACGGTCTTAACAGACGTTTGATGACAGACTGGAAAATTTATTTTTTTATAGCCAATTTTTTTTCTGACGATAAATTGTCGATTGCTATATCTGTAGTTTCTTTGTCATAGTTTTTGAGGCAAAGGATTTTCTAAAGCGATAATTCTCTCTCTCTCTCTCTCTTTAATTTCTTTTTTTCTTTTTCATTAAGGACTTTCTTTCGTTCACATTTTTTCCTCTGGAGCTTTTGATTGCGAGCCAAATTTTATATCTTTTTGAAGTTTTCAGATAGTAATACAACAGAAAAATGTGTTCTTTAATTTTTAAATGCTTTATATATATTTTACAGAATTTGAATAACCTTCCTTCAAAAGCTGTAAAATCTCATTCTGGGTTTGAGGATATAATTTCAGTACTATATACTCCCACTGATAAAAATGTCTCGATTAGTATATATATAATTTAAATGTTTCATTTTTAAAATAAAACCAGTAGTAAAACGGTAGAAATTCATCATAAATAGTTATAATTGATCACACTAAAAGTTAATCAACCGGTAATACTGACTTACCAGTGACATTTTTTTGAGAAATAAACATCAGTTAATTTTTTAAAAAAATTTTGCGATACGTAGCCACTCTATTCCCCTATCAAATTCATTTCAAACCGTCCATCCAAATGGGCTTGAATTGTCTATCGTCTTTACAAACAATTTTAACTCCCATCTTTGAAACAAACAAATGTTAAGGTTCCCTTCAATCCCACGAATAAAATTTCTGAAAGCAATAATCATCCATAGTGAATGGGCTTCTAAATTTTTTCACCCCAAACGTAACTATTACATAAACTTCATAATAAAAATATACCAAAAGAGTAAAAAGTAATGTAGGACTCGATTCGCTGGTTGTTTTAAACATGGAATTCAATTCATGAATGGACTAAATAGATAGAATGTGCAAAGATTTACAATAGCTTTAAATATGCCTTATGAAAAATTTCGATTTTGATATGAAAATTTTCTTAAAAATTATATAAGTTGAAGTGAGGGAATATTAATGAGCAACTATTCAGCAAAACGATGGCCTTTGGTGATAGACCTCGTAATTTTGAACCATGATCAAGTGACGTGGATGACATCTGAGCTGGTACCAGCGTCTCCTAACTTCCACACCACACAAACGGGAGAACATTTGAGTCTCGAACTTTTTAACGTGCATTGGCACCACCTGCTTCACTCATGGCGTGGCCACGGTAGCCAAGTGGTCAAGGTATCGGATCGTGGCGGGCCTTGTCACGAGTTTGAGCCTAGTACCACTAAAGACCCGCCATGTAGGGGAGCGATGCACGTTAAATCTGTCGAAACCTCAAAAAAATCTTTCCGTCGGTGTGGTGCGATAGTTAGGAGAGGGGGTGCCAGCTCAATTGTCGTCCACGTCACTTAACCATGGTTCAAAATTATATACGTAGTCCGTCGCCAATAACCCTAGTGTAGTTGAACACAGTACGACGTTAATATTCACTCACGAATGCATTACTTTGAACACTAGGCTTCTACAGACACAAATAAATTGAAGTAAAACTCTTAGTATATCGTCTTTTGACTGAGATATGTTAATTTTATACCTTGAGAAAGAGAATCCAGAAAATTATTGAAAGTACGTGAGCGACAAAACAAAATTTTAGAAACATTTTAAAGGCTTCATTTTTTTAAAAAAGTTATCCCTAAATATTTTTTGAAAGCTTAATTTCTCAAAAAGATCGAAGTAATTGGTTGATATGAATGTATTTTAATAATTGCTGATTTGATAATTGTGAAACTTATTTTCACTTAAGGTTTTCTAGTGGAATAAGGAAGATTGACATGTTAGAACTCTGTTGAGCCTCAAAGCTTTGGTTTGGCGAATCTCATGTGGAATTTCGGACAGTGAAGCATCAGTTCAAATGTCCATTTGGCGCTTGACCATAGTTCAGAGAGGAGTGGAGACAGTCCCCAATAATCTTAAGTATGAATATAAAGCAGGGTAGCCCAAATCATGGCCTCCCACTATTTTTTGTTTAATATAATCTCAAATTTTAAAAAAAAAAACACTTGTTTTATCTTTTATTATATTTCTTTCTTTATTATTTGAGAAATATAAATAAATAATTAATGATTGATAACTTTCATAATTTACCCGGTCTTTTAATAAAACTAAGAATTTGTGGGACTCGCATATCAATATAGAAATAAAAAAAAGTAGGCGTAGAGTTTACTTAAGTTATAAAGAGTTTTGCGCGCGCTCGCAAATAAATATATATATATGTAAATGCATATTATTGTAAAAAGTTTGTTAATGCATCCAATAGCAGAGCGATTCGAATTTAAAACAAAGCAAATAAATTTTTCAAGGTAATTTATGAGTCATTTAGCAATATTCATTAAACGGATAAAAAGCGATAAGATAATTTCATCACTAATTCAAGCTGAGATTGGTAGATGAATATCTCACACAAGGGCTTCTCATTTACTAGGGTTACTCAGAGTCGTAATTAGACATGCTAAAAGGGGGGGAACCAAGTTAACGTTTAAATTTAGTTAAAAATCATTTATCTTCACCTTAAATAATTACAATTTATTTTATTCCATATTCTCTACATCCCCAACTAAACGTGTGTTACCGTCAGTAAAGTGAAGATATATTTCCATTAATAGTTTAATACATTAAAGTTCAGAATAAAATTATTACCATAAAATCCGGCGTATATATAAAGCGCACCTTTACTTTCAAGCTGATTTTTTTTTAATTTTTAGGTATACTCACCATATAACGCGCACCCCCTTTTTGTATAAAGGAGCCTGAAATGCACGTGGGCAATGCTCGTATGTTTTGAAGTAATTTATTCAAGGTATTATCCCAGATAGTACACTTCTAAAACTACAACCCTTTAAGCTCACTAGGAATGTCATTTCTTTTAATTAAATAGTAGCAGTATAATTTTTTTATGCTCATCCTTTTTTTTTTAAACTCTCATTTTTATTCCCGGCATATAACGCGCCGTCGTAAATTTTGATTTTATTTTTTGTGTTAAAAGTGCGCGTTATACGAAGGATTTTACGGTAGCAACATTTCGTAATTTTATTCTTAATAAGTAGGAAATATCTAACTTGAGAGAAGTGTAATAAAAATGGCTAAGTGTAATGAAATCGTTACTAGAACAGGATTTTGAATGCCCAATATATTAGGTAAATCAATTTAGTAAGGCCCTATCTTTTTATTGTTTAAAGATCTCGTTTTTATACCAGACGTATAACGCGTACCCTTAAATTTCGATCTTATTTTTTTTGTGTTCAAAGCGCGTGGTATACGCCGGAATTTAAGGTAGTTGGATTACTTAACTTGTTCTGAGAAGTCGTCAAATGATTTTTCAATAACTCAGAAAATATTTGGCTTACAAGAAAATTTTTTAAAAAAATTAAAGAGCAGTAGAATATAAGCCAATAAAAATGTGTGTGTATATATTTTTTTAAAATCACATTGTAAGTGCTGCTTTTAATTAATTTTGTACTACAAAATATCTTTTAGACAGATGCTGAATAAAACTAAAAATGCTTGAACCAGAATTTGATTAAAAATCATGTTATCTTTTCTTAGCTTTTACGGGACTAATTAAATTGTCAATTAAAATTAAGCCCTGTTAACAAAATAAAATAGTTTGAAAGTCCTTATAATTAAAATTACTTTCGAGAGAGAGAGATACTTCTTACTTATCTACACAAAAAATACAACTCCTTTAAAACGTAGCTTAAATTCTTCTGTCCCACATCTTGTTTTATTTTGCGTGCCTACTCAAATTGCTTCAATTAATTCATTAAAAAATCAAAACACCGGGCGATATATGAAAAAAAGTTAATTTCTGTCGTGCGACTAAGTTCTTGAATTAAATTGGTTATTCTAGACGATACATGTCACTCAATTTTAAAAAAAATCCAAAAAGTTTCTTTTTGCCGCTTTGCATTTTGAAATAATTTATTGTTAATTAATTTAGGGCGCATTTTTTTAGATTCAAACTTTCTTCGCTTATCTAGAAAACTAAGCTGTAACTCACTTTGTTCTTTATTTCATGAATTACGGCTTAATAATTGGTTTTATAATATTTTGTTTATGTAAACCAAAAGACTTTAATTATCATAGGAAGATTTGTGGGATATCTTATTAATAGTAGATGAAAGAGAAATTTCTTATTTAAAATAATTAGGCGTCGATTTTGTTTCATCTTGCTGATTGAGTAAGTACGGGCCAATTATAAATTATTTCCATTCCTTGGAATGGAGTATAAAGGGATACTTTGTAACAACAAAGATCTGCTATTTAAATTTGTGTTAATTTTTGCATTTAATTATAGTTAAAAAATTGATTGAAAAGAATTTGTGTCGTAGATTAATAAATAGAATATACAATCATAATTTTTTTATTCCTTTAATTTTAAATATTTATTTCTTTTTAATTAAAGATTCTGTCATTCGTGATAATAAAATAAAAATGTAAATATTTTCCAATTCAAACGCGTATGATATGTAAGATAAGAAATTTCACAAACTTTTGCTAAACCCTTTCATAGTTTATATTGAAAAAATACGCTCAGCGCATATTTTTTTCAATATCGTAGAAAATCGTAAGAATACATTACAAATAAGTACCAGCATCTATGTGTTATTTCTTCTCTTTTAACCCCTTAACTACCTCAGGCGTATATATCCGTCTCGCTCAACCGGTGAGCTAAAAGTATAGGAAGTATATAAATGTCTTTACTGAATACGATACTGTTATTTAGTCTAACTATCCGAACTGTTATCAGTAAAACTATTCCGAAGGCTTTGGAATGTGATAAAATGAACGTGATAGGATTTGAGAAAACTTACTTATTTCAGAGAAACATTTACTTATTTGTGCATTTTCTCTCCCCCTCCCCTTAAATACAGCGTACGCGCGCCTATGTGAAAAACACTGGCACTGGGTAGCGAACCGCATAACTTTCAGAGGCAGTTTAGGGGAAAGGGGTCTCAAGGGTGTTAGTTTTGTTTCGAGAGCTGAAAATATAAACAATTTTCAAACGGATAAAGTTTGAAATTATTGTAAAATAACTCGATTCTTTTACACATTATTTATAAAGGAATGAGGTTTCAAAAAGTGCAAAATGTTTTAAATATATAGTCATAATTTAAAAAATTATAAGCATATAAAAATAAGAAACAGTTCTGTAGTAAATATTAAGTATATTTTCCGTTGCGAGTGCTATTTTCTAATACTGTAGCCTCCCCTTTGATGTATAAAACTTTATAGAATTATAAATTGTATCATAATCTTTAAACCCCTCCTAATTTTAGTATTATATATCTTTTGTATTTAAAAATATTTGAAAAATATTACAATTTTAAAAAAAATTAATGCAATTTTATTTTTAAAAAAATATAATTTATATATAAAAATAGAGCTACACAGTGTAAAAAGAATATATTTAACTTTATAAATCAACTTATTGCTAGTAATTATTTTAGAAAATATCATGAACAACGCAAATCTAAATTAATGTTTCTTATTTTCATATGCTTATAATTTTTTAAATTATGATTATATTTTAAACATTTTACACTAATTTGAAACCTCATTCCTTTATAAATAATGTATAAAAGAATCGGATTATTTAATTTTAGCCTCAAAGAATTGAATCTAATCGAAAATTGTTTATATTTTCAGCTTTCGAGACAAAACACCCCTGAGACTTCTTTTAAAATAATCTAATATAAAGCATATGCTTTAGCTCTTAAAATAATTTAACTCTCGAGTGGATAAAATCGGTATTTCTTAAAAAAAAAACTGCAATGTTTCCTCTCGTATAACTTAAGTGCTTTTAGTATTTAAGTAAATAATAAAGCTTATTAGTAACTAATTATATATTAACTTGGTAAAGAAATTAACATTTAGAAATGTGCGAATCTCATTAAAGTAATCTTATTTTCCAGTTACTTTTTTTCACTGGATATAAGCAAAGTTACGTTTTACATGTACAGATACTAAGAAAAAACGAAAATACGTAGCCTTCATTAGCGTTCTAAGGAGAATATTTCGCTAATGAAGTTGACCTGAATTACTTCAAGGAAAGGAATTCAGAATTATTGTAGATAGAGATTCAAATAGAAGAATTGTCAGTGCAATCCAGAAATGTTTCACAATGGAATTTCAAATCCAGAAATTATTCATTTCTGCATAAAATAAATATTTTCTGAAAACTCACCTACTTCTAATTAATAGTTCATAAAAAGAACTTTGAGGTATTTTCTTTTCATGTATTTTAGTTATACGGTTGAGTTCCGAAAACTCTGCCTAATGTGGACCAAAGGATGGCTGAGTTTGTGAAAATGCCGGATTCTCGATAATGGGATTTAAAAAGAATAAGTGCGAGAGTGTTTTTTCAGAAAAATTGTCCTGAACTTGTATTTATTGTTTGCTTGAAACAGAAAACAAACTGCCAAAAGGAAAAGTACGTATTTTACGAAGGCATAGAGCACATTTAACACACGAAAATTAAAATTGGTGAATATATGGTGTACAGTAATTTACCTGATCAGACACACTTCAGAAAATACTTTTTGAAGGCATACAGAGATGTCTATAATGCAAATTAAGTAGCCGACTTAGCAAAAACTGGAATCTTTTTTTTAAAAAAAGAAATGCGCAAAAAATGTCCTATTGTTTTCCGTGCTGCACTCTGTGTTTTACTGCCTCATCAAGAAGACGACGAAGGAAGAGAAAGTCCATTACCGACGCACTTTTATGTTCAAAATACTGAAGGGTGGTCTCCACAGCTTTTAGTTCCTCACTATGGAATATTTTAGAAGTTTTTTCGATGTCCTCAACGCAAATTTCTTCAGCATTTTCCGGCGGGATCTTAAACAGGTCTGCACGTGGTGTTTTTTTTCGACTTGCAAGGGTGTGGCCGAGTTATCCGGACTGCCGGGTTATCGAGTGCCGAATTTTTGGACTCTACTATAAAACCATTAAAACTGCCAAGAAATGTACAAATCAATAGGAATATAGGAATTTAAACCAGAATAAACTGTAAGTATCCTTCGATTGCTATGCATAGTAGATAAAAGCATTCCAAACGAACTACTTTTTAATTATTTGAATATGTGATTGTGGATTCCTCTCTTTCTGTCAGCACCAAATCATACAAAGACATTATCGTTGTCAAATCGCAGCTGTTGAGACATTAATTTGTGTAAGATGTGATTGTTTGACATCACAGACGGGCTTGGTCGATCTTATCTGACAAACCTAATGAGATATGTCAGCTCATTTAAAAAGCAAACAAAAATACTCGGAATTCTTACATTCCTACGAGTAATAAATCAATTTATTAAGAATTCTGCGAATGTTTAAGAAAAAGAATAAGTGAATAAATAATACTAAAAATATAGAAATAAAGAAAATATATGGATATCGATGTTTTTGAAAACTAATTTTTTTTAAAAAAGGAATTTTCTTTAAAAAATTGTGATTTTAAATAAAAAAACCTTGAGATATTTAGTACTAGAAAATTTTTTTCTTCTTTTCAAATGAGGTACAGATTAGTAAAAACCATTGCAGACTTAGTACATTTCCCGGGAGCTGGTATCATTTTTAGTGCGGAACCATATAGATAGATACCAATTGCCACAGTGTAATTTTGGCACCCAGTCTCCTTCCCAGAAGGAGACACCTGAGCTCTGACGATGCAAAATTGTTCTAGGAATTTAATTTTTCCGAGAGTATCCAAGCCAAACAGGCATTCAAGGGATCTTTAACATGCCGCAAAGTCATACGACATGGACGCTGAAATGAAAATCCGCTGACTTGGGCGGAGATCGAACCACAAACTTAGGTATACAGGGGCATCGCCTATCCAACTGCAACTCCAAGCCGGCTGCCACTACGATTTAAAAGATTTGGATATGATGTTATTCGAAATTAACTCGGAATCGACCATATTTTTATTACTGTTATAAACTATTATTTTTGCTTAAAAAATACAACAAAAGAAATAATTTGTTTGAAAAAACATTCTAGGGATATTTCTTGACTCTAGAAAAAAAGTTCTGTAAAAAAGAAAAATAATAATCATCATCATTTCTACCAATCAACATACTTTATTATATAAAGTTATGATTCAGTGGATTCGCGCGCCCATGTTGTTAGAACCATTTATTCAAACTTTCTTTCTGTTGGAAAATTACTCAGTATATTAAAAAAAAAGTGAGATAACGTTTAGCAAACAACAATAAAAGTATTCATCATTTTTGACATATGATAACGAAAGAAAAGTTATATTCTTTTATATACAATCATTGTCTTAGAAAACAATATACCAATCAATATAAACTAACAAATTTGTTTTATATATATAGCAATTCAGTCAACAATTCTTGTACCTCATACTTTATAAAATTATTTTTTTTATGAATTAAACTAAATATATATTGATTCTATTTTTAAACTTTATGATCCAACAGTTAAGTTAAGCAAAAGTACATTTAATGGATTAAAATTTTTTTAAAGATAATTATTGCAGCTGTATATTTAACTCAAAATTGATAAATATCTAGTAATAAATTTAATTTTTAAAATAGTTTTTTTTAGTTAATGGTGCCTTTTATTATTACTTTTTTATTCTTACAATTAGTGTATATGTGAAAAAGGTCATTCAGTCCATTTTTAAACGAATTTCTAGTGAAGTTTAAAAATGTATGAATATTTACGCTTTTGTTTCCTCATTTTTCTCTGGCTCTATATCGAGTGTTCATGCCTAACCATAACAAATCCTTTTATGTTCACACCTTGACAAACAAATCAAGTCTTAAGTGATTCAATTTTTTCCTCAAATTCAATTTAGATCAATGTTTTATTGTGGAGGATTTTAACTATTTTCTCATTTCCCTATATTAGATCTCTAGTTGTTATCTTCAATAACATTAATTTTTTGAAATTTAATGTCTGTGTTTTACAGGCAGTTTACTTACTATTTTGGAAACTGTTGAGAGTTCAAAGGTACTAGCAACATTGATAATATACATATATAATTATACTATTTTTTATTGAGTTGCTTAAAAAAATGGTTTTATAAGAAATGAATATATGAAGAAATTATGACCGCCTTTTTAGAATCTTATAAATGTATACATTTCATATCATCTCTCTTTTTTCTATTTATTTTATTATTTTTTTTACTTTATAATGAAATGATAATATATTTTTCCGTGATATGTAACTAATGAATCCTTTCAAAAACGAAAAATTAGCAAGATATTATTTTTTATACAATATACTTCAATACCATTTAAGAAATCATTTTTAAAACTGTTGTCTCTTATCCTTATCTAAGCTTCGAGAGTTAGCTAAGTTTTTTCTTTGTTTGAATCATTTCTTATATAAAATCAATATAATTCTCCTAAAAGCCTTTGTCAAAAATAATACTTCATTTAAAATGAATATCTTAAAGGAAATCTATTACTGTATCACACACACACACACACACATCATAAAAAAAATTCCAATAAAATTTTCTGTGCATAACCATTTTATACTGTAAATGGTGCCGTGACTTAAAATAAAAGTAGTATTTATTATTAATAGGCGTGTGATATTTATAACAATACATTTTACCCAACTCATTCCGAAAGTATCAAGATTTTCCTTGTCCTTCCCAAATTAAAATTATACGTTTGGGAAAAGCTGGACAGATTTAGCAGTGCTATTATTTGCATCAACTTAACAATACCTATACACTCTCTCTATCCCAAAGAACCTTTATTAAAATAAAACATACCCCAACTGTGTAACAACTCCGAGCATAAAGCGACCCCAGCTCGTGTGAGTGCCCAAATAAAGGCAATTAAAAGAGAGTGTTTTGGTTTCTTTTCATTTTCAATGTCAAGCACCGAGTGCGATCAAGTGTTTTCGGACAATAAGGTGGCTTTGTCTTTTTTTTTTATGCAGTCGTCGCCGCCACGCCATGGAAGCGGACGTGATTGACACGCTGAACGCCAGCACAGCTGCCGTGCGCCTACATCACGTGCACCATGTGAATCCGGAACATCACGGCAGCGGGTTCCTCGCCATGAATTGCATGCGACAGAACAGGCAGCTATGTGACGTCAGTCTGCAGGCCGGAAGTGATGTCATCTTAGCGCATAAGGTGGTCTTGGCCTCCTGTAGCGCCTATTTCCTTGCAATGTTTAATTGTAAGTATTTTTAAATATTTGAAGAAAGTGAAATGAAAAAAGATTCAAAATATTATATCGGAAATTGATATTGTACCAGAGATTTCCTGTGAGTTTTAGAGCGAATTCTATTAAGATTTATATTCAGTGATAGTTTATTAAATTTATTAAAAAAAGAGTGAGAATACACGTTCATATTAAAATGACACATGGTCAGTAGCGCACACAGGAATTTTTCAAGGGGGGTCCGGGGTCGAAAGTTCACCATTCTTGTGTATCATGCTCCTTTTAATTTTATCGATTTTCGGGAACAAAACAAGTAAGAATAAGTAATTAACATTAATTAATGAAATAAATCATTAATAACAAGTACTTAATTAAATTTTACGTAATATAATATATACTTAGAATTATAATCAATCGGAAAAAATACCAAGGGCTTTGGAGGGGAGGGTTCTGGAGCCGCAGGATCCCCCCTTGTGTGCGCCACTGCACATTATGTATGTAGACATGGTTCTGTAATGTGTAAATTTAAAAAGCTATTAATAAAAAGTTCCAATGCATCTTTTGTTACACAAAATGAACAATAATAGTGTCTTATGTAAGTATATAAACTATTTTTAAGCCGCCTATCCAGTGTAGTGGTTAGTGGCGCTGACTGCAGTGCCGTAGGGCCTGGATTCGAATCCCGGAGAAGGCATGGATATTTGTAAATAAATTAGATGTATTTAGAGTACCACCCTGCCTTTGCGGCAGGGAGGTACTCTAAATGGCCGTCGAGCCACAAAACCTCTCGTGAGGTCGGTGGAAGAGGAAGAACGGTGGGAGGCCTCTGATCATCCCCAGGGTGTTCTGCATCAAAAATTGGGATGAAACAGCCAAATCGTACTGTCACCGGAATGGTGCTCAAAGCTACGGATAACGGCCGGCGTACAACTAGCTCCTTGTCGCGATGAATTTCGCGGGCCTTGATCTGGTGTTACTGTCGATCATGTGGCATAAATAACAACTTTTTTTTAAATCTATGGGCGTGTGTGTATTTTATTAGAAAGATATTTTTAACACATTAAATTTTCAGATTATTGTAAAAACTATGGAACACGAGCAATCACTCCATTGAAAATTACAGGACCGCGGTAGCCTAGAGGTTATAGTGATGAACCCGTGGCTGGCGTGTCATGGGTTTGAGTCCTGGTGCCATTGAAGACCCGCCGAGTAGAGGGGGGCTGATGGACGTTAAATCTGTTTAACTCACCCCCCGTTGGCGTGGTGTGGTAGTTTGGAGACGGGGTTCCACTTCTAGTGTCTGCCTTGTCACTTGACCGAATTTCAAAATTTTGAGGTCCATCTGCAATAGCCCTTGGGTTGCTTTACAATGCTCTGCTAATGTAACTGAACTCCTCGATGAAAATTACAAAGTTAGTAAATCGATACATTTTGAAATGACAAAAAAATTAAATCTAATTCATTTTAATATGATTGGCAATTATTAAAATTCGGGATTAATTAATTATTAAAAATTCATACAGAAAAGTGAAGCTATAAAATGGAAAAGAATATCATGACAATTCATTTACGAGGTTGCGATATCCCAATGTAAAAATTCAAAAATTTACTTTCGTTAATATTAAACTAGACTGAATTTTGAAGCAAATAGTTTTTAAATTTGAATTGATTGCTTACCCTGCGACTCAAACAATTAAATATAATTATTGAATGAAACTATTAGTTTTGAAGAATACAGTCAGGCTCTAATGGCAATGGATTTTGAAAGGCCATTAAATTAAGTTCCGATTCTAAAGTAGAAATTGTTTTAAAAAATATTATATTATGGAGAAATTGTATAATTTTTGATATTCAAAACCAAAAAATCATTTACATAAATTATATAAGAGAAAAATAATTTTTAATGAGCTTACCATGTACCGATGCAATTTGGCGCTTTTATTTTAAATAATTCAATTTAATTGAATGAATAACATACATGTAAAAATAATTTTAAGAAAGTATAGTGCATTCCGCATAGCTGTTATTAAAATTTCATTTCATTTATTCAAAGCTTTGTGAAAAAAAGTGGAAGTGCAAAATGATACTCTCTCTGAAACCATATAATAATACCCAATCAAGTAAGAGAAATGTTACACAAAAAATAAGAAATTATGAATACATGTCATTTCATTACATTTTCATTCAGATTATTTTGATTTCATTCATTTTTTTAGCTTATGTATGAATACGACTTGCCTCCTCCATTTTCAAAAGATATTTAAGAATACTTCCATTAAATAAATAAAAAAAACATGAACAATGCTTTCACCTCACACATACTTTTTAAATCTTTTTATTATTACGATAAAATGATTGCAATAATCTAGGTTTGAGAATCATGAAATAAAATCCCATATCATTTAACATTACATTCAAACACTTAGAATGACAAGTAAGCAGGGGAGGTTTATAATTCAAGCATTGCTTAAAATATGAACACAATTTAATACAATTAAAATATAACTTAAAACATTGCACGACTATTTCACAATCTACTGTAACAATATTCCCTTGACAAAGGAATAAAAATTGATTGTAATATAGTTGTTTCTTATTATAAATTCGTATAACTTTCAAAGTTATGAATAAGACAAAATTAAGATACCAACAGAGTTACATTCTTCCACCATCCCTCATTCAATTCAAGCCTAAATCTCCTCTATCTTTCCATTATTTTGCTTCCCCTTCTGACGTCGCTACAAGAATTACGATCTGGGGCTAGGGGCTGCCAAAGGGATTAATGTTCTGCAAACACTGGCAGCTTCTCCAACAGGGAAAGGACATTAAATAGACTACACCATTCCGTTTTTCGAATCCCTTCTCATGCAATATTTCATGGTGTATCCGGGTAGCGAAGTTTTTCCCCATCTCCGCTGCCTTCTTCAAGGTTTTTGTGCTTAGCGTCGGCTTTAAAAGGCTTTCCAAAGAATAAGCAGTTCCCATTTTCATTTCCCCTTTATTAAAATTGGGTGGCGTATCTTTTGGATGAAATGCCGCCAGAGAATAATGTATATGTATGTGTATTTTTTCCTTCTGATAAAAAATGAAGGAATGTCATTCCTGGGCTTCTTTTATATTAGTCAATATGATAAATCATAATGTAAATAATTAGTCGATATGATGATGAGAGATAATGAAAATTTTCTGTTACAAAAAATTTAGGGTCTGATTACTTTTTCAAGAAATGTTAAAATTTTTGCTAAAGCAGGATAATTTTAGTCACTTAAAATAAATCATACCCATTAACACACATGCATACACGCGTATATGTTTTCCTGTGCGCATGTGTGTATTAGGGCTGTTTTAACTATATACTTTTATTTCCATAAAATTTCAGGTAATACAAATTTAACTACAAATTCTTTCACCCCAGGAAATTATGGAATTATTTCCTGGGTGAAATTTAATGAATTTAATTTTGTACGTTGTGTGTTTTAGTTAGGATTTTTCTCTATTTCTAAATAAAAATCCGGTTTTTTCAGATATATATAAGGTGTTTTTTTTAGAGGTATAGAACTTTAAACTGCAATAAAACAACGATGTATTATTCGATTGACATGAATTTTTTTTATTCGAAAGATAATCTTGTGGCATTACATTTTAAATATGATCAAGCAAGGCATAGATTCGTCGAATGAGCCCAAAACGAGATTGCCGTTGTTTCCGATTTTCATAAGCGAATTTTGTTTAGCGATGAAGCGCACTTCTGGTTGAATGGCTACGTCAACAAACAAAACTGCCGCATTTGGAGTGAAGCTAATCCATAAGTGTATGTCGAAACACCGTTACATCGAGAAAAACTGACTGTTTGGTGCGCTTTATGGGCTGGTGGAATCATTGGTCCGTACTTCTTCAAAAACGATGAAGGCCACAACGTTACAGTCAATGGTGATCGGTATAGAGCCATGATTACTAACTTTTTCATTCCTGAATTGAACAATCATGATGTCCAGGCGCTGTGGTTCCAACAAGACGGCGCAACATGTCACACAGCTCGTGCCAGAATCGATTTATTGAAAGACACAATTGGTGACCGCCTAATTTCACGTTTTGGACCCGTGAATTGGCCTCCAAGATCTTGTGATTTAACACCGCTAGACTATTTTCTGTGGGGCTATGTAAAGTCATTGGTCTATGCGGATAAGCCACAAACGCTTGACCATTTGGAAGACAACATTCGCCGTGTTATTGCCGATATACGGCCACAAATGTTGGAAAAAGTCATCGAAAATTGGATGTCCAGATTGGATTACATCCGAGCCAGCCGTGGCAGTCCTATGCCAGAAATCATATTTAAAATTTAATGCCACAAGATTATTTTTCGAATAAAAAAAATTCATGTCAATCGAATAATACATCCGTTGTTTTATTGCAATTTAAAGTTCTATACCTCTAAAAAAACACCCTTTACAATAAATAAAAATATGAAGAATATTTCTTGTAGAAAATCAGCGAAATCCTCCGGCTTTTCACCCATTGAATTTTTCAGTGACTGTCTCGAATTTGGCCATTGAAAAACTTTGTTTTTTTTATATATATTTTATCCATTCATTTCGTAGTTTAAAGCTCTGTAGTAAGAAAACTATTTGATGTGTAAAATGTTTAAAATTTAACCAAACACCTTAAAGAGGAATTAAATTTTTAGGTGTCTTTGATCTTTTTGGTATGTGAAACATTTTAGTTACACAATCGTATTATTATTTAATTTGAAAAGCTTAAGGGAAAGTACTATTCGCAACTACTTGAGAATATGCGAAAAAATATGGGCTGTATTTAAATAAAAGAGAAAAATAATCCCAAAACTTTCCAAAAATTTAAGTACCCATAACCTTTTGATTGTATCCAACCTTTTGTAAATTTAGATGCATTTCATAAGGAATACATCAAACCCGCTTCCATATAAAGATATAAAGGAATTTCAGTTCGTACTGATGCTATGCTGCATATTTTGTGCTTCAAAGAAACTGTCAGGGCTTGTGTTAGGGTACAACGACTTAAATATACGTGAAATAATGATTCTTACATTCAAGGATACCTATAGGAAGTGTTTTGTAGGCAAGCTTTTGAGTACGGGCTTAGGTATCTTTCACGCTGAAGTGGGACCCACATTCAGACCAAACCTTATATGATGCGTTCGATACTGTGCTGTACCAGATGTAACATATATTTTACACCACAGAAAGGCTTCCTTATACCTATTTGCATTTAAAACACATCTGTTTTACTTTAGGGATTAAATGTGGATCCCTAATCTCCATAAGATTATAAGGATTCATAGATATTTCCCCATACTCCAGCTCTTGCAAGATTTGCAGGCTTGGGACCAGCTGACGCATCTCTTACCTAGTTGTAAAAGTATGGTTCTGTATCTGCTTTTACTTATCTTTTCTTTTCCATTTTTAATAAATGTGGTTAAACATTTGTCAGTTTCCTAATCTGAAAAAAGAATAATTATTAATGTGTAATTTTTGCCGATTAGGTCATAACAATTAAATATGCGGCAAAAAGTATGAAAACATATTTTTTTATTAGTTTTTCATTTATTATCAACATTTGCAGCAAGCTAGCAAGTATTAATAATCATGGCTTTTCACAAATCAAGTTTCATTGTATTAGCTCACCATAATTGCCTTAAGGTATCCGACTACGTTCGGAACCGTGATTTTAAAAAAGCGCATAAATGGATAATTTTCATGATATTTAGTGTCACTCAGATTAGAATACATGCATAAAATTGTTTTAAGGACAATTTGACAAAAAAATTTAAATGTAATATTTTGGCTAGAAAATTAACTTAGAATAATCTTTTTTCCAAATGTTCTCCTTTTGTGAAAAATAGTTCTATTATAATAATGTTTTGCCTCTATATAGCTCAGACCTCTCTACAGAGGCTCAACTAGAATTTTTGAAAAATTCATATTATTTTCAGTTACCACCAATTGAAATAATTATTCGCTTTTTTTTCTTAAAATTGCTCCCCTCTGTTGTCGTAAAATATGAATAAACCCAACTTCTAAGTTATATATTTCAAAAATTCTAGTTGAGCCTCTGAACAGAGGTCTGAGCTATATACAGGCAAAATATTATTCTAATAGAAGCATTTTTCACAAAAGGAGAACATTTGGAAAAAAGACTATTCTAAGTTAATTTTTTGCCAAAATATTGTATTTAAATAAATTTTTTTTGTCAAAATGTCCTTAAAACAATTTTATGCATATATTCTAATCTAAGTGACACTAAATATCATGAAAACTATCCATTTATGCGCTTTTGAAAATCACGGTTCCCAACGTTGTCGGATACCTTAAAACTTTCATGATTTTCTTCGTATGTTACGTAAGGAAAGTACGAATTTACCATTTAGAATCTTTCAAGAAGTGTCCTTTTACCAATGATCGGTTGACAACAATCCGTCATATTCATCGATGTAGCGCACAAATAGATCCCACCAAATCTATTGTGTGAGTCTAAGGCAACGATACTCAACCCGCGGCCTACCGGGCCTTTTTAAGTGGCCCGCTTAGGGCCCATTGCTTTGAGAAATTCATTTATTTATGAAAGTTTGGTGGGAAATTCTTTGTGAAAAAATCAAATATATCAATTTTGCTTTTTGCTGTTGATGTCGTGTGGGTGCGAATTGATATATTTTTTCCGATTTGTGATAATAGATAACAGTGGAGTAGCGACCATTTTATGAATGGAACTTGTTTGTATCTATCTTTCATACCTTACAAGCGAAAAATATTCGAAGAAAATATATTGTTTCAAAACGATTGGGAAGTTGACTACTTTGTGGGGAAAAACAAGCATGATTCAGAAATTGTTTGATTTGTCACGAAAGTGTATTTAAAAAATACCTATAAACAGGAATCATTCAAGGACATTTTTTTCTCGAAGATCCCTTTCAAGAGATGATAAATAAGCTTTCTTGAATAATTTTTACAACATCAAAAAAGTGTTTTGTCAGTGGTAATGTTACAGTGATAACAAAAGCACCCTATTAAAAATGTTATATGATTGGTAATCATATGAAACCATTTACTGATGCGGAAATTGTCATTCCTAAATGCTTCCAACTTAGAAAAATTCAATGACAAAAATAAAAAATAATATAATTAAAAAAAGAAAAATAGGAGTTCTAATATTTTGATCAATTTCCACATTTTAAATTTTCTATATTATCTTGGTCTTAAAGCATTTCTCCCCCTCCTTCCATTAATCCTCAAGTTGCGACCCTCGTAATGTAACCATCATATGTATGCGGCCCGGCAGAAAAAAAGTTGAGTAAGCCTGGTCAAGGGTAATGGTTAAAGGAAGGCGGGTACAAAGGAGTTTTGATTTTCTTTGCTGTTCTTCTTACGCTGAATTTTGAAAATCCCCTTTTTTTTACATACCGTAGTCAGAAAATCAAGCTATCTGTGAATATTAATTTTACTCCTTAAATTAATTATAAAATCATGCTTTTTCAAAAATAAGCTTAAATGTCACGTATTCAGTCCTAATATTTATTTCAATATTTTAATTCAAGTTTTATTTGATAAATTCTGTTTATATGTTATTTTTAGGTGATATGTCCGAAAAAAATAAATCATCAATCACCATGCATGACGTGGATTCATCAGCTTTGCAACTTTTAGTTGATTTTGCCTACACCGGAGAAATACTTATCTCAGAAGACAATGTACAGGTTTGTGTTTTTATAACTGACTATAGATGTAAATATGAAATATATCTCCGAGAACGATTTATATTTTGATTAAATGTGATGATGTAGTTGGGGCACTCGAAAAAGTAGGGACTTATAATCAAATCATTGCTTATAAACATTAGGAGAGTATTCGAGCGCATGCTCCTCTGTAAGAGTAAAAATACAAGAGAGGGAATTTTTGAATATCAGGCTAAGATACTTCAGGATAAACAGTGAAAAACGTTATATATATATATATATATATATATGAAAATAAAATCACGTGTTCAAGCGAAGGGAAATATAAGTTATTTATAAAAATGACATAATATTGCTTAGGGAATATTGAAACTCAGTTAATAAAGCCCGCGTAAGCAATTAATGATATTCTACGAGTACTTTTTGGAATCGCTAATATATATAAATCTATTCAAAATTCAAGTTCTTACCTTTTTAGCAAGTAATTACTAATAAATCTATGAAAATAATGCTTTTAATGCTTTAGAAAAAGATAAATTGAGACGCATTTCGAAATAAGGTATTCGGATTTATGACTTAGATGTTATAAATAAAGAGTAGTTATAATTTTGAGTAGATATTAAATTAAAGGTATTATACATATATATATATACATATATATATATATATATATATATATATATATATATATATATAATACTATGTTTAAAATAAATAATTGGAATCTACCTATTAAAATAGCCCTTACGATTTAGAAGTTTCGTCAAAGCTTGAAGTAGTAGAAAGCAGAGATTGTAGAAGTATCACCAAAAGACATTACAGTCAAGTAACTACCGATCTATCGTATTTAAACATAAAATAGTAAAGATTTATGAAATACAAGGTTGGTTTTTAAAATTATATGCAAATAATGTATACACTTTTGCACAAAAAATATTCTAAAAATGTCTTCCAATTTTGCCAAATTTCAAACTTCGACATAAATGCACGTCGAAATACGATTTAAAAATATTTTATTATTTCACCAAAGTCTTGCTATATGTTCCTAGTAGATTAATTGATGCCAAAGTCTCTTTTTTCTATCCTCAATTAAAAATCTCAAGATTAGTTTTATCAAACTTTTGTGTATTAAGAACTTTGTGTCATCACTGGCTCGTCCTAGGTTTGTTAACATTCGAAATTAAAAAAATCTACACTTTCGGTTGACTATCTCTGGAAGAACTGAGTAAATTTTAGTGAAATTAAATGTTTACACAGGCTGATACGTATTTAAAAAAATAGCCCTCAACATTGAAGTTACGTACACATGATCATGTGTAATGTTCATTGGCAAAGGAAAGCCTGGAACAGAGATTATAAGACAGAACAAGAAATGGGTTAGTAGAAAGTATGATTCAATGTTACCGTTAGATAGCTTCCACAACGTGAACTCATGTTGAAAATCTGGCAGTTGATTTCACTCGTTCATCAACGTTATTCTTAGGCCCTGAATAATTGTGGAAGAGAGAAAGACGAGTAGAGAGAGTAATTGTCCTCTTTAGAGAATCCCAATGATCTCTATAGGCTTAAGATCTGCAGGACTGATGGTTGCTGGTGGATCCAGCCAATATCTTCACTTTCCAGAAAAGTATTGGATAGATGAGTCCTATGTTGGTAAGTGTTGTAATCCATTATAATGAATCATGTCCAACTGCTTCAATAAAAAAAGCAAACACTGGCTTCAAGATATCTGCCCTAACTTCAAACAAGATACAGAGCCTATGGAAAATACATTGAGTCTGTGTGGGAACCCGAACGACATATGATCGTCAAATCTCCAGTAGGTCTAAATAGACCATCACACCTCCATTGTCATGCTACACTCTTTCTCGAGTTCAGAAGGTTTATGTTTCCATCCAGATGAAAGTAAGTTTAGAACCAAATTAATTTGAATCTGAGCTCATCAGTGAGTAGATTGATCTGCCACTAATCCTTGCCCCTGAGTCGATGTTCCCTGAACCTTGCTAAACAGTTCTTCTGTAAGCAGAAGAAAGCGAGATGCAAATGGCATGTAGAATTTGGACCTTGAAATGGCCTTTTGTAGAATTTGGAATAGAAAATTTTATGTAGTCTTCCGGAAGAGAGAATATTTCTCTGGAATATTCTGCCAGATAAACAATAATTTTCACGAGCTCTGATTGTGCATGACAACCTAACAGTAGGGCTTAAATCTATTTAACCAAAGTTCGTGGTTTAATTTGATGAAATATCACTTGGGTTATTTTAACATGAAATTAATAAAATATTGAATAATAAACAGATTATCTAAAGCTCCCAAATAACTAACTTGATATACTGGAACTAGAATGCGTGCATCAGTATTTTTCTATCACTAAGCCCTAGTCGTTACCAGCAAGAATCGGGTTACAAAAGAGAGATTGTAATGTTAAATATATTGGAATATCCCCTGTCTCACAAAAAAAAATAATAATTTACGCAGCCAAAGTCTAACAAAGGCTAAAATATGCTAATATGTTTGATATTTGCAATATATAGTATTATGTAAATAAAAACAGTTTAGAAAATTTGAACAATACTGCTGGTATTTTTCTCAGATCAAGCAAAAATTATATAAATGTCTCAATGTGAGCATAATTTTTCTTAACAAAATACTTTAATTATTTTATTTATGTGAGTTAAAATATTAATATTCTGTTAGTTTTCGTATTATTGTGTATATAATTTTTATAATATTGGGGGAGGGGGGACTAAACATCACTGGAATAAGCTTCTATTTATGATTATTAGGCTTTAAAAGGAACGAGAAAAATAGGAGATTATTTTTACATATTATGAAATTGAATATATTCTACACATACAATCCGTTTATACGTTTATTGTATTGATATTAAATTTATGTATTTCAAATTTATGATAAACAAGAAGCTGAATTTCTCTTAAAAAACGACCAAGAATCTTTAATAAAGGGAAATAATGATCGATTAAGATGGTGCCAAACGCGATACATATTTTTTCTTTAGAATCATTATCTAAAACGATTCACTTGATAAATACGTAAATACGTGAGCGAAATTAAATAGTCTTTTGTTATATTACTTGAATAAGTTTAGTACTCTCTGTAGAATATATACTAGAGCAACTTATTTAAAAAAAGTGGAGAAATGCTATTTTAATTCGTGTCGCCATTTCCGCGCCACTGAAGTTTGAATATTTATAAACATCTTTAATTGTTAATGAAATTCCGAAGTAACGAAAGCAGGAAGTTCATTCCAAAAAACTTTCAACCGTATATCCACGGAGACAAACTCCTCTCTTTTGTATTAGTTTAAAAATAACTAAGCCTCGGTCTGATAGATTGTGTATACAATCTTAAAAATAAATCTTGGGGCATTTATAACGCTTGTTAATGAATAGTATTGTTCTTTGTTATATAGTTGGAAGTTTCTCCAAGACGTATGGAAACTTGTCCCTGGAATATTTTAAATATATGTTATTAAAACGTGATGTAAAAATGTGAATGAAAATAATGCGAATCATGTTTCTTAAATATTTAAAAGTTGAATGCAAGTTATGATTTAAAATTAGATTTCATTTCTCTTACAAACATAACTTGTTTTTTTAGCTATCTTACTAGAATTCGTTTAGCCAGTTATTCTTCTTTATTCATCATATGTAAATTGCTAAAATCTTGATTACAATTTATTTTTGTTACTACTAAAACACTTAAAATGTGTGTATGATGACTGTTTTTAAAATTAATTCTCATTCACATCGTTTTGTCGTAAACTTAAAAAAACATTTGGATAAATTTAGAAATGCTCAACAATTAAATATATTTGTCAAATTTTATTTTTATTACAGAAATATCACAAAGTACAAGCGAATAATAGTCTTCTTTTAATTTTAATAACTCTTTTGTTTTTTTAGTTTTAATTAGGGAAACAATAAACATAACATTCAATCAAAATTGTCAAGTTCTATGAAATTGTTAGATGCTATATATACATATATTTGAAGACAATTTTTTTAAATTCTTAAACTCTTAGTAAAAAATAAAAAACATTTAGAAAAAATAATGCTTTTTCTTTTAAATATTATCGACGTGAATGTATATAAACATAGTTGTGTGTTTGTATAATTATAATCAAGACTTTAATGCTGTGGATATTAAAATTTGAATTTGAGTATATCGAATAGCAATTTGTAATTAATATTCACGAGCCTAGTTATTTTGTTCCGTTCATGGCGGGAGTTTTCTTATCTGAAAAATCTGAAACACATTTGAAAATTTATTTTGTTTGAAACCGAAATAAATAAATGCAGCAAAATAAAATAGCTACCATATAAATTATGTAAAAATTATAAGATTGCTTATTCAATTTTGCTTTGACAAAAACACCCCCTGAAAACTGAACATATTTACGTGAACTAAGTTATCACAGTCTTTAAAGAGGAAGCATTTTTATGTCCTAAAAATGAAAATAAGGATCTAAAGGAAAGTATTTACTGATAAAAAAATTATTAATTAGAAATAGGCTGTGTTCTACTATTCTAAGTTTAATTGATTTTCTTTTTTCCTTCTCAAAATACTATTTCCTTTCGCTTTCCCATTTTCAGTTATTCCCTTTGACTATTTATTTTATACAACTTTCATGTAATTATTAGATACCTTTTAATATATTATATAAAATATATGAACCTTTAATGTCACTTTTTATAAATTTTCTAAGGCATGAATTTGGTTTGCATACGAAATGTTCTCTTCTTAAATTTAAAATGCTTTCTGGTGCAACTAGATTGACAAAAGGAGTAGGAAGGATTATATTTCGTGAATTTTAGTATAAGTTTTCAAAAATATAAACTTGTTTTAAAGCTTAACTTTAACAATTAAGCATTACAATACCCAATAAATCGATGATTCCTATTTACCTAGAATTTCTAATACTACTTTTTCGATTAATTTCGATTACAAACACACTTCTTAAATTGAAACAATTCCAGTTTTTAAAAGAAAAATGAGCATATTAAGAGATTTTACTTTTGGTAAAATGGGGAGATATTAAGGAAATGCATTATTGATAATAAACTCTTATGAAAACATTTGAAATTGCTCTTTCTTTTCTCAGGTGTTACTCCCTGTAGCTAGCCTTTTGCAAGTAGAGAGTGTCCGGGAGGCTTGCTGCAAATTCTTGTTGCGTCAACTTCACCCCTCCAATTGCTTGGGAATTCGGAGTTTCGCAGATGCTCACTCCTGCGATGAACTACACAGGAAATCTCACAAATACGCCCTACAAAACTTTCAAGAAGTTGCCCTCACAGAAGAATTTCTTCTCTTACCCTTCTGTGAAGTAAGTATTACACATATGTAACTATACAATACATGGTACAGAAAAAAAATTATCCTTCTCAGAAAAGTTAATATATAAATTTAATATACTGAATAGAGAAATAGGAAAGATGCATCAAAGCTATTGAAGCAATTCTACATTATCAAAACGACTCCGAAAAGCACACAGAAGTCCATCACTTTTAAGAAATGAAGTTATAAATTCATTAATTCTGAACGCGTCAGCTTCCTTCTTTTTTTTCCGAGATCACTGACATCATAAATGGAAAGAGACAATTATGAAGTAGAAAAAAGTTTACTTGTTTCAATTGCTAAGCAATGAAGCTTTATTTTTTTTAAATAGACTCTACAAGCCTAATTCCAGAATTTATAAGTTGTCATTAACGTTAGATGTTTATGACAGCAGTTTTGAGTGGATCTGTTACTATAAAAGAAAACGATAAAGGACGTGTGTCCGTTTCTGATTAAAATATTAGTGGGATTTTAAGTACAAAATATTTCTATTGTTGTATGCAATAAAAACCACAGAGTTCTCCGTCTTCTTTGGAACACATTCCAATCCAGGAATGGGGAGTCTGCTATTTAAAGGCTATGGACAGTTTCTGAGAATATCGGAAATGGCCGTCCTTTAAAATCGAGCTTCGCCGAAAAAATATTTTATTTCCATCTTTGATTTTTTTTAGTAACGAAAGTTAATTAAAACTATAGACTTTGATTTATTAAAATTTAAGATGTGTCTAAACTATTGACTATACGTATTTATATATAATCATTAAAGTCTTCACCATCTGAATGACATTATTGCTAAAGCAAATAAAAATAGAATTTCAAAATTGTTATAAGTATATTAATAGGAATTGAGGAAGAGTTTATTAATGTCTCCCTCTTGAGCAATACAAGGACTGCTGGCGACGGACCTCGTAGGTCAAGTGACGAAGACCGCAGTGCAAAAGTAGGAAGAGATTTAGGAATAAAGGATAGTGTATTAGGAAAATGGATGAAGAAATATAACGAAAAAAAGTCAGCGGCAAATGCATTTCTAGGTAATACCAATCAACTCTATCGCTTCTGTAATAATGGATTGATTGTTCTTTAGTCTTTTCAAGGAGCTATTTAAAAGGAAATATTCAACTGTTAATTGGCAACTGAGCTGGCACCCCCTTCTTTGAACTTCCAAACCATGCCAACGGGAGGATTTTGAGCCTCAACATATTGCATCAGCTCCTGTACACGGCGGGTATTTAGTGGTACTGGGTCTCGAATACGTACATCGTGGTGATGACAGGTCGGTCCCGAATTCGTGACTATTAGGCTACCATACCCCCCTTAATAGCAAGAAAATTACTTTTAAATGTAGCTAAATAAACCAACGTTGCCATCTTAATATTGACGAAAAACTCACTACAACTTTCCTATACAGAGGGTCTTCCATCCCTTCTGTTGTACGTGAGGCCACAGTAATCTGGTACATAAATTATGGTTCGAATTCGTGATTTTAGACCTATGGCTCATGAATTCCAGTCATAAATTTACTTAAAGGAATTATAAAAGTTAACAGAAGAAAAAGATACAACTGGCCTTAAAATCTTCAAAATCCCTCTCTTAAAATTGAGTGCTGGTCAAGAGAGTGTGAATACTAATGCAGGTGTCTTCCTCGTCACTTGATTTGTTCATTGAAATTACGAAATGCGTAACTCATAATGATGACGAGTAAAAGCATTGAGATTACACGAGCTTTTATGCAAGCAAATGATGAAAAGTTGCATTTAACGAAAAAAGTTACCAATTCAGGAAATTAATTAAATAAACTAAATTGAAAATAAAGATGAAATTATAAATAATAACAAAACTATATGATTGTGTTTAAATAAAGATTTAATGTGTAAGGGTATTTACAAATATAAATCTAAAACATTAGTTTTGCTTATCTGTTTTCTCATGCTCATTTTTTTGTTTCAGGTTCGTGATTTGATTGCTAGTGATCAATTAAATGTAGTGTCCGAAGAGGTTGTATACAAGTCCATCGTTACGTGGATTAGACATGATTCAGCAACAAGGGAAAGATATCTTGGAAAGGTAAAACTAATACTCTTTTTATGGTTTAATATCACCTGAAACAACAAAAATATTTTAAGTAATTAAATGCATTGAATTTAGAAGTTTAACGGATTCTTATGGAAGTCGTTGGATAATTAATAACTATATAATATTAATTTTTAAATATCTTTTAAAATTTATTTTCTATATTAAGAAGATTATTGTGTGCAAACACGATTTTATTGAAAGTTGAAAAGTAATAATTATTATTACATAAAATTAACATTGTTTATAAAAAAACTTACAGAAAAGTAACCAATAGAAATAAATGCGTCGCGGACTCGCACCTGCTGAAGTATAAGGGTTTACCAAAGGATGAGACATTTTTTTTAAAAAAATATACTTTATTATGTGACTTTCTAAAAGATTTAACCCTTCATTCTGCTAAAATTGGAATCAATAAGACCTATAAAAAATGTTTTCGTAGTGCAGCTACCAGTTCTACTAAAACTAAACCTTAAAGGGTGTTATTAAAACCTGACTGTGTCTCTGACTCTCCTCGTGCTACTGCTGTGGCTGAGTTTAGACTAGTCACTGGACATGACTACCTTTGTGCTCATTTGTTTCGTTTTCAATTGACTGCCTCACCTTTATGTGTTTTGTGTGATTCCGGACAAGTCGTGGACGTTGCTCATTTAAACGTGTGCTATGCACTTAAAAATTTGGACTGTGTTGTAGAAAAGTACTGGAGAGCTCGTTGCGTTATGGCCTTATGGTCAGTGGCCAGATATTTGATAAATTAATAATTATGACTTTCTAATCACTAAATTTGACTTAAGCTATAGGGAGAATGTCAGCTAATGTACTATTTTAAATATCTAGAATATGAATCTAGTACTTCATCGTCAATAGCTAAATCTCAGTAATCATGATTACTTGATCGGCCTGTCGAATTTTTCCACCTTGAACTACGATGATTCCAATGTTAACTAAAGTTTTAATCTCAGCATGACAACAATCGCCACCACCCCCTTCCTTTTTCACGTGACTTTAAACAGTAAGCCTCATTAATATATAAATCGCGGTACCTTTGCAGAAGGAGGTTTCGTCATCATATAATCTCAGCAAAAGCATTTTCCCTAGAGGATTAGTCAGAATCTCACAAATAAAACTCGTTACAAATATATTAAGCTGATAAATAATAAGTTAAAATTTCGTGAAGTTTGAATCCAAATTTTCTTTTCAATTGCGCTTCTGTGTAATTAGTTATACCTAAAGGCACCCAATTCATCATTCTCGTCATTATCACGAATCAAATTTGAAAGCAAATATTAATTTCCCGAAAGCACCTGAAGAAAGCAAGACCCAACGATGTTTCCTCTTTATTTCTCATCAGCTTCTGCTTCACGTACGGCTGCCTTTGACCGGGAGGGATTTCCTCCTGGCTCAAGTGGCTGATGAACCCTTACTCCAGAGCAGCGGAGAAGGCAAAGATCTCTTGATAGAAGCCATGAAGTATCACCTACTCCCGGAACAAAGAAACAACATGGTGTCTGTCAGAACAACACACAGGAAACCAGAAGGCCTCAGGCCTTATCTCTTCGCAATAGGTAAGTTGATCAAGGATTTCTTTTTATTTTGTCTCCCCATATGCCTCTTTTTACCTGGATTTTTCTTTAGGTTTCACAGGAAATATTTTTTTTCCTGTATTGGTGGGTGTAAATTAATAAAAATGTTGTAACGTAAATTTCTTAATTAGAGCAACGATAAAAATCAGTCTATCGCACCTACTTCATCAGTAATTGAAATTTTAGCGTTTTTATCCATTGTTCCTCAATTGAGTAATGAATCTCTAAGGATATTTAAAATTTGGCAGCATTTGAATAAGAGTGGGATCGCATTAAACCGAATTTTTAAATATATATATATTTAACTTAAAAATTAAAAATAACATTTCAGAATTTTTTCCCAATTTAGTTGTTTATAAAGTATAGTTACATGTGTTTCAATGGAAATGGAAAGTATATATTTTTTGTGAGAGTGAAATATTCTTCTTCTATTTCTTTTAGACTTTCCAAACATGTGAATCACATCACGGATATAAATTAAAGCAATCACATTTGTAATGTTTACTACATCTTCTAAAAGTACTTTGAATCGAGAAAGATGTTTGACTGAGAAAAAAATACGAACTAAATAATAATTGCTTTTGATTTAACAATTCCGAAGTTCGCTGATTCGATTTAACTTTAAAGTTTCACGATACCTCCTCTTCATGTTAGTTAAGGTTAAGATCCCACTCCTTGTTAAGATTCTCGGGAGGATCCGAATGTATCTTAGGTGGAAAAGCTAATGAATAAAAATCGAAATGAAGCAGGAATTCATAACAAATTACTTTTTTAAAGTTAAACACTAGAAATAACTACGAGCTATGCCGACAAGCCAAGCTAAGGGTAAAAATTAGTTTTGTACTTATTTGAACGAGATGCAACCCAACGGCTTTAACAGTTCAAAAACTTCAGTAATCTTGGTATTAAATAATGTTATGCCAAAAAAATACAACAAAGTATTTTTGGCATAAATTGATGTGGTAATATCGTCCACTGTATCGTCTATAATCTCCTCGGTATCTTTCTAAGTGATCTATCTCGTTGACTATTTATATGCTATTCGATAGTGATTTCCTTTTTGTTGAGGCCTTGTTCTAGCTTATAATTTCAATTTGGTTGGATGAAAGAGAACCCGAGTTAGAGAGGAGAACCTATTGTTGCAAAAATAATGTCAATAGTAGATACTTTTCTGGTATATATATAATAAGAAAAGGAACCAGTATATATATTTCTAGCTAGTATTCTTTATGAGCCTGAGCCTAAATTTTCTAAAAACAATGGTATCACTTCCAATAATGAGTGCCTTCCCGATGAGGAGAATCATTCCAATTGATAATCTTAAGTTATGAAGTCAAAATGTTACCGAAATAAGAACTGTGGAGTTAAATAAAAACTGAATAAGCTCGGTGTTTTGTACAGGTAAGGTTTCCATGAGGCATTCGATGTGTTCAAGATGACTCTGAAGGTACGATTTATCTAATAAGATCTTAAGATAATTTTAAGTAATTTAAACTATCAAAGAGAAACGCGGTAAAGAGTTCGCACAATTTTTTTCTCGATCAGAAAGGTCCTCTACTATAAAGTAAGATGAAAAAACTGCTACAATTGATAAAGTTTAAATAATAATGTACGAGTATCAAAATAAGGTTTTTTTTATTAAAAATATTAAAGGGATTGTCACCAAAAATTTAATTTTGTTTGAATAGAATTGAAAAGTAACTGAGGAAAGGTCACCTTAGGTTATTGAAATTATTTTATTAAAATTCACTATATTGATAGTTTTGTGAATGCATTTTATTTACATAAATTGTATTACTTTTTAAAAATTATACTTGTAATGAATCAAATTTTTCTTTCTAATCACTTAAAAGGCATATTTTTATTGTTTGAAAAGTCCTGCAAAATACAGGTGTGCTCTTTAACATTAAAAGCAACTTACCTAGAAGCATTTATTCTAACAGGACGAAATCGGTAGATGAGACATTCATGTATTGAAAATAAAACGCTAATAGTATCATACGAGTTGAATATTTTATTCATGAAATACAGTAACAAAAGCGAAACAAAAAAAATCTGTTCTAGCTCTCATGTAAGTTGTTATCCATCAAGGTATTCGTAAAGATGGAGGATATCTACCAGTGAGATTGCTTACAAAACACGTTCCTGATCAGTGCGATCCAGGGACGATCGGAGGCATTTTAATATCAGCTTATTGCTTAGTGGGAAAATATATGGTGATCACGTTGGGTAGTGAAATGTTGGAAAAGTACAGTAGTAGAAAAGAATGCCGAAGGTGATCAAGCAGTATCCAGTTGAAATATAAACTAAGATATCTGTGAAAGGAAAGACAACACTAGCAACGTTTAGTCTCGTTGGCGAACCACTTTGTTGTTTGTGTAACAACCAAAGAGGTGCGATTGTGAAATCAAAGGGCACCCCATACTATAACTCCTGGTTGTAGGGCTGTGTCACGGTCAACTATGAGGTGAGTATTTCATCAGTGTCCTTGATGCCTATAGACATATCTTTATTGGTAACCAGGATTTAATTCGAGGTGAGACAAGTCAGAAACGATTCCAAGTTGAATGTGATTGATTGCCAAGTTTATTCCGGTACCACTGCTAATACTCCTAGCAATGTACAAGGGAGAGGGTTAGTTGGCGCAATGGCTTCCGTGATCTTAGACCTCGTTAGCTGAGTAACTTATCGATGGTCATTGAAGGTGTCCCATTTATATATCAGAACATTGACAGGAACTCATCTGAGAATGTGAGCGTCTGTTAGGAGATCCCTCTGCTCTAGTATTCTATGTTCGCTCTCTTGTAAGTTAAAAGCATATTCAGGAATCTTTTTCAATATATTCTTTTAAAACTCTCTGAACATTTGAATCATTACCACAGAAAGTTTTACTAAAAGTTATATGAGAAAAAGAAGACGTTACATTCTAATTACTATTAAAAACACAAGAAGGCCAGGGAGAGAAGAATTTCTCCTTTCTTAGATTTAAAGAAAACAGGATAAGAAAGATATAAAGAAACTCAAGGTACAACTATATAAATTTATTTTTATGTAAGTAAAACTTACCAAGTATTGATATCAGATAACTAAACTAAAATGTATAACATATTAAAATGTAGAAATAATGATTTAGAATTTTATTTTGAAAATGTTTTTTTATATAATGTCTTATATTAAATTTATTTCAACGCTTTCTTAGCAAATAACAACTTTATTTCACAACTACTTGAGCCAAGTTGTCCCACTCATTCAATCTCGCACAAATTCACTCTCAGGTTCTCTCTGCCGCTAATCACTCTCTCCCGTCTTTCACACCACTCCTCCCTCTGTGGAGGATGCAGTGGTTGAAATTGTTTTTTTGTGCCATCTTTTTCCTGAGCATGTGAGGCACCCTCCCGTGGGTGGGTCATCTCCATTATCTACGCGACCTGTTTCTGCAGGGAATAACGAAGAATCACGCTAATCGTTCATCTTAATATCTGTTTATTAAGATCTTAACTTAATCACAATACACAACAATAATAATAATCAAATTAAGTAGATCTGGAATGAGAAGACACAACTCGTATTACCAAATAATCGCGTAATTGACCACTATATCTAACTTTACAGCTTAATTCTAATCTCACGCACTTTAATACACGCACTTTTCTTATAGTTTAATCAAAGGTGCTTACCGCTATAACCTAAGTAAACAGCTACCTTGTTTGTTCTAACAAACGTGGCTTCAATCTGTTTCTATTCCTTGTGGTCACGGGGATCCACCTTTAACTTGATTATACAGGTACTGGTAGGTTAAATCTTGGACTTAGTATTTCCTCTATCTTTTACTCAATCACTTCTAAGCATAGACATAGACCTCGCATAGCCACCTCGCGAACGTTAAACTTCTACTATATATAAGATTCCTAACTTGCTTACACACCTTCTACTTCTCGAGGTGGTTAGAAATAATTGCCATTTTGGCCCCAAAGAAACCGAAAAAGACTGTTAAAATAAAACGCGATGAAAGCCCCGTCACAAACACATTTACAACATTGGAATTTTTTTTTGTAATTCCTCTTCAATGATGCATAGTACCTTTTGTTAATTCAGCAAAATGGTCAAATTTTCGAGAAGCCACGAAGCTAATTGAAATAAGGAAATGGGAAAAGTTTTTGAAATTAAAAGGAATTTTGTTCCTGAATATCGTGTGTTGAGGGGGAAGAAGAAAGTGAATGATTTATAAATAAAAAATGCTTAGCAGCAAGCACACGCGTAGGATATCCAAACCACGCAAGACTATATATACATGTTCTGTTTTCATATGCTGACTGATAAAGTACTTTGGGGGATCTGTATATTATCTACAGCTATTATGATTCATAATATTTCAGACTCAGTCATATATCATTACCTCCTTTTCGAGTTTAGACAGCTGTTGTCTTGCGAGTCATTTTTATCAGATATTAATCTGAAAAAGGAGCTTGGCTGCTGTTTATGCTTAGTTATCGGACACATGTTAAATTTGTGAACATATGTAGAATGCTAATGGAGATAACGAATATTGCTTTGTTTACGTACAACAAAAAATCACACTTTTCTATCGAAAAAAAAGTTTTTTTAAAACTCATTTCCACACACACACACACACACACACACACACACACATATATATATATATATATATATATATATATATATATATATATATATATATATATATATTGATGTAAATGGATAAAAAATGCCAAAGGCAAGGGAGTAAAAAAATATTTTAAGGGAAATTCATTTTCAGCTCATTTTATCTTTTTAATTACATAAATTAATTGCAATATTATAATATGAAATGACATTATGAAGTGATTAAGTAACCTACCACCTACCTATAGCTATAGGTAAATGATTAAGCATAAAGAATTTATAAAAGATAGTTCGCATTATTACCAAAAGTCAAACATAAAAATCAATGAAGAATAACACAAAAATAATTGTGATTTTAAATATTTTCAAGTAGAGGAGGATATCATAAATAAAAATAAAATGTGCAATTTCATCTAAGTTTGAAATTTTCTCTGCAAAACAAATAAATAGAGAACTATTTTTATCGTACATAAAGAATGTCTCTCTCTCTCTCTCTCTCTCAAACTAGGTAAATACCCTCAATGAACAAAACTCTATGAACGTTTCATGGCCATTATATCATTATTACTGAAGTTAGTAATTAAGTTATTTTTCAGTTTTCTGTTTCATTATAAAAACAAATGCAATGAATTTTATTGTTCTAATTAAAATTCCTTATGGTTTTTTCCCCTATTAAATAATTATTTTAAAATATTCCGCGTTTTTTTTTCACAAAATTTTGAATAAAAAACAGATTAGAAGGAAAAAAGATTTTTTTTCCAGACCCTTTTCTGTTATAAGTTTTTGAATGTATTTTCCATTAAATTCTTTGCAAAAAAAAGTTTTAACAGAATGAAAAACAGTTGTGTACTTCTCAGCACATATGATTAGAACCAAAGAGTCCCAGAAATACGATATTTGACATCATGAATGATAGATTTCTTAAGGTATGCGCCAAATGTGCGGTTAGTCTTAGATTTTTAAAGACCTTGTTTCATCTCAATTAGGTCTTAATAAGATCGTAAACCGAATAGTTTTAATCGTCAAAAGTTATTCCCGGACATATTTACCGAAAAATTGGGAATTTCAAACTAGATGCCAATTGTCAAGAGTGGTAAATCTGCATTATTATGTCATGTCTGTTGCCTTTGCTTAGAGCTACCCCTATGTACCATCATTACTCATTTTGTCGAAAGGTGGCAATCGGTCGTGTCGGTGTCTGCCTACGTTTATGAGATTGTGAGTCACGCACATTTATTTTTTAGGGGTTACAGCTTGTTCGAGTATTTTACAACGTATGTAAAACTGTCTACTTAAAATCTATAAGTTATGCAACAGTTGATTTTGAAGACATAGTTAATAATTTTACGAACTTAAAAGGTAGAAAACGAATTTTCTAATAATACTCCATTTCATTATGGATTGCTTCTATTAAACTAACATGTATATACACCAAATTTTATAGAAGGTAGCAGATAAGGTATATTTTGGCGTATGAACCCAGGGCCTCAAGAGATCTTAAGACTTGTTCATGAAACAAAGAGCATTAGTGAAAAAGCGAGTCCTTAAATGGCATGGAATTAAAAAAAGAGAATAGGAGAGATAATTATTATTTGATGGGGTGGCTCAATATTATATTGTTCATCGCCAATAGATTTGACGTATCAGGATAATTATTTTGTAATGCGTACAATAAAAAAGCTTACATCAACCTATTTGCTGTCTGTTTATTAAAAAAATGACAAATTATAAAGATATACGCATAATAAAATAAAACGTATCCAATTATATATGTCTGCCAAAAGTCCCTTGCATATACATGCTTTCATGTAGAATAAATAACAGAAACAGACAATGTCGTTTTGCTCAATCCACAAATATACCGACCGATGGAAAATATCTCATTTAGGTAGTATCTTGAATCGAGCGCATTTTCAACTGAGAGAGAAATTACGCTATTAAAATATATTCAATATTACACTATTCAGGGATCGGTAACCTTTTAGCTGTGGCGTGCCAAACCAATCTATCAATATGATTCAGCGTGCCATACAGTAGGACATTTTTGAAGCAATTCGATTCCCGCGATAATGTTTGCAGGGTTAGAGAATAAAGGTCAGTAATATAGATTTACAGTTGTATTATATATTAATTTTGCATCCTTTAAAAATATTTCCTGATATAAAAATAAACAGCATAAAATATAACTATTTCTTCTACAAAAATAAAAAAAATTAAAATTGTATACATATTATGTATTTTTAAACATATTTAGTAAAATAAGAAAAAGACGATTTAAATAAAAGCATTTCATTTCATTATAATTAAATGAAAAGATAAATAAAATTTTTAATTCGAAACCTAGTACTTGCACCTCACTACTTTCATATCGCAAATTCAGAGGTGTAATTTGTGACTTTCAATTTGACACGACTCTGAACATTCAGTTATTAAACAATTTCTTTGCGGACTCAAAATATTTTTCATATGAGGAAAGACTTTTTACTTAGAAATGTAGAATCACACAAAAGTGGAAAGCAGAGTCCATTCAATTTTCTCCATTCAAACAATTAAATCTCTCCAGCAATGGCAATCAATAATTTACAAAATAGCCGCAAGTTTATATTTAAGAGTTATCTTTCAGATTTTTTCTTAATTCCGTAATTGCCCATGATGCTGAAAGTTTTTGTCAAATAAGGGCCATTACAAATTTATCAACTTCAGTCCCCACAAAAATTGACAAATTGGTTGAATACTAGAGCATTTCACTGAGAATTGTACCACGTGCCACATGTGGCATGCGTGTCATTGGTTGCCGACCCCTGTTCTAGAGGAAGGTTAATTTATGAGAAGAAAAGAAATCCTCGTTTTTTCCGCGTCCCTTACAAAAAAAGTGATTTACAAGATGTTTCTTTTACCACCCAAGCATTTTTTTATGCTTTTATATAATGTAAAAATTTTTTTAAAAAACTACCTAAATATTTCATAGCCCAGGATTTCATCTACTTTTTCTTCTTCAAAATTCAGTTTTATAAGTAGCAAAACGCAACTCTAAATATGCCCAAATATTCGTTGAAGGTGCGCGTGAGTGAGTGATTTTGTGAGTTATGTTAGCTGATTGTTTGTCTTTGTTGACGTTCCCTAACTTTTCTTTTAGGCCCCTGTGTTTATGCGAATTACAAAAATAAGCAGATTGTTCCGATTGCAGGTGGTGGATCCCTCTTCGCCATCCACTGCGAATGTGAATACTACAACCCTAGGACTGACCGGTGGTCACCGATTGCCTCCACATCTCATAGGAGATCGAGAGCGGGAGTAGCTGGCGTGGGAAGACTGGTCTATGCTGTCGGAGGGTAAGTAGTAAAATTAAGCTGAAATGTTACACATGGTATCCATGAACTTTTCAGCAAAAGTGAAGAAGAGAATACAGAAAACAATATCTGACATCAAATTTAAAGTTTTTATTCACATATATTGGCAAAAAAAATGATTAAGTGGTGTCCCGGATTGATTCTTTATTGGAAAAGAATTAACAGATGTAAGACGCAATGTCATTCACGTTTTAAAAAAAAACTACAGAAATTTGCTCAAAGGGCATCCATGGGAACTTCATTGCGTTATTCATACCGGCCGAAAAAGAACTGTTACGCCTTCTAAAAAACCCGGTTGTATGGTTTTAATTTTATTTACAGAAACAGACATTCGCAGGATGAAATCTTCAACAAAATTCACAGTTGATTTCATTATAAAACTAGTGTGATCCCTCAAGTGTTTTAAAAAAAGACAAGTGGATTCTCAGGTATAGAAAATTTGAGGGTGAATTCACATGTTAATACACTGAGGAAGTATTGTGTCTCTTGTAAAATCTCTTAGAATGGTTTTAATCGGTAGTAAAAAAGAGCATGACAAAACCCTTAAATTGAAACTTCATGCTTTTTATACTTATAGCGCTTCTGGGTCCTCAAAAAAACAAACAAACAGAATTTAAGTCAGTGAAGTATGGATGTCAATCACATTCAATCTATCTATATGAATATGCTGTGTTTTTGCAAGTATTTGGGCTACGTGTCTAGAGAGACCCCAATTTCGTTTCGGAGGAATTAATGCCAACATTTTTTAAGCAAATGAATTAATTCACACAGAGATAGTTATCCTACGCTGTATGCCAAATATTGTGTCCTCTTTTCGTACATTATCACTACTTTTTTTATTGTAAGAAATCGCTGGTGCTTTGTATATTACATTAATTGAATGTTTTTAATTAGCCAAAATACAGAAAGAATCCATTTTTTTATTGCTACTGTCACTTGCAGAACATGCCTTCTCTTTGCTGATATATGATCTGCCTCGCTTCAAAAACTTCCATTCTTACTAATATCAGAAAGTCTTTTAAAACTGCTTGAAAGGAAAAAAATGGCACGTTTTAAATATATAATGAAATTGAGATATCTTCTACCCAGTTACGACGGTTCCAAGGACCTTTCTTCTGTTGAATGCTATAATCCTTTGAACAACAAATGGTCTCCTGTTCCTCCCATGGGAACGAAGAGAAGCTGTCTGGGTGTCGCCTCCCTCAATGGTCTTCTCTACGTAGCCGGGGGTTATGACGGAGCGTCCTGCCTCAACAGCGTCGAGAGATACGATCCTCTAGTATCTACGTGGACATCTGTCATTGCTATGGAAACCAGACGGAGATACTGCAGGATGGGTGTTCTGGGTAAGTCAGACATGTTAATTAAATGTTTAGTAGTTTAATTATACCGCTGAGACCAGGTCAACCTAGTTCTGCTGCCTTATGCAATTGTTTAAGCACGATATTCCTGATAATCAACATAGTTTCGTATCACGTTTACCATACGGCCAAATATGTTGTCATCAAAATCAACAAATTCTATTAGAATTTTAAAAGTATATATATATATATATATATATATATATATATATATATATATATATATATATATATATATATATATATATATATATATATATATATATATATATATATGTCAGGTTTGAAACGTTTAGCTTCAAAATTAAGTAATAAATGAAAATAGAGCGAACTCTTTATCATCGCGTAAGGATTTGTGGGTAAATAAGCCTATTTAAAGGTGGAGCGAGTGCTGACGAAGGAGAACACATACTCAAAAAGGCTTAGCTGGTGATTCCTCGCCAAGAAATTGTCTTTTGTACCACCCTGTTGCGCACCAAAGAGCCGCCATGTTGGATTTTATGTGATTGAAGCGAAATAAAGACGTTCTTGTTGAGATGATGCCCTCATTTTACCAGCAGGCCTGGGGCCTGACATATATATGTGTGCGTGCGTGTGTGTGTGTGTGTGTAACGTATTGTAGTAGCGTTGGCCTGTATTGGTTTGTTGTCATATCGGGTTTATTGAAGACATCTTTAGACTTGACGGGTTCTTCTTGATTAGGAAGCACACATCAGCAGATAAAAACACAATTGCGGTACATTTTCACATTGAATAGAGAAACTTTAGACGATTACTAAGTAAAGCAGACAACGACAAGCAGCAGCAGCGGTTATTTACATTTCTACATGATGAAGGCAAGCGGACAAAGAGAAGAGAGAGCGATTACACAAGAATTTTGATTTTATACCAACAGTGAAAGCGCGTGTTATTACGTAATAGTAGTTCTGATTGGATAGAATGGGTGGGACAGGGATTTCGAACAAGCCAATTATGATTAAGGTTACAGTGTTATTTTTAAATCAAAGAATTAAAGTTTATTTAAATGTTAGTACAAAGAATTATCAAAAAGGATACTAGCGGGAATTATTATATATATATATATATATATATATATATATATATATATATATATATATATATAATAACCGCTTCTAGATATTTAGATTTTTCTCTTTTATTTTTGTATCGTTAAAAAGGTATGTCCCATATATATCGCTCTCATTGATTTGATAATTCATGCATTAAACTCCTGCGAATGAACTAAAATATCAAAATTTCGAGTTCAATGCAAAAATATGTTATGTTAATATTAAAAGTAGTGTTATATACGGAATTTTGTAGTTTCTTTTTTTTAAAATTAAAATATTTTGTAAAAATTGATAGAGATGAATTATATTTAAAAGAAGTAGTACACACAAAACATAATGTTACAGCAAGAGTTGCTTAGAAGAATGATCATGTTCGATTTCAAAAACTATATTGCAATGTTTTCTCTTCATTACTGGTTAAAATATTATTAATGAACTTCTCATGTACATAAAATAATTTTTAAAAAGCAAGCAATAGAATAAAGAGTAATCTGCTTGAAATGTAAAATTCACATTTTTTTCGATCACTAAAAGGCGATGTTTTTATTCATGGTTTACATTTAATTTTTTTAGAGCAAAGATTTTATTTGACTTTTAAAAAACATAAATACATGCATATTTTTAGTAACAGTTCTATTTATCTGAAATATATATTTATCCTGTTTAAATAACTAATAATTTAAAATGATACTCGTAATTTTTGCAGAAGAAAATGATGTGTTTACAACAGAATTCATGTTAAAAAATGATCAATTATCATTCGTGAAACGTATAATAAATATATTTCCAATCTTATTAAAATAATACATACCCCCAGATTATAGTTCCGCTATTCTTTTTATCTTATACCCAGTTTATTAAAACAATTGGCAATGCACATATAAACTGAATGTTTGCTTCTCTGCCGATAGAATTATGTTGCAGTGAAAGAGGTTTTACAGATTCTCTCTTTCCTCATTTTACTTCCTATCCAATTATTATACTTTTGAAGAGTATTCTTTGTTTTTTTTATGTATTCAGATTTCTTTATTTAAATAAAAAATACATGGATTCATATGTAACAACATAAATAATGGACGCAAATGTGTAAATACAGGATTATTATACTTAAGGCAAACTGGCAGTATTAACAGACATTTAAAATATTTTATACCTCAGGATTTAACAAAATTTTAAATTAAAACTATTACAGAGTAGAATCTCCAAAATTTGTAATAAGTTGAAAGATCAGTTCATTTAAGAATGTGTTAAAGTTAAATGCTTGTTTAATTTTTGTTGTTGTTACAGACGGATCAATCTATGCCGTTGGTGGATATGATGGAGTTAACTATGTTTCATCTGTGGAAAGGCTTGATCCCAGGGTGAATATACATTTTTTTTTTTTCGTGTCTTCTAATTTTGAGTATTTTAGAATTTTGGGGGTATATTTTTTTGAAAAAATGTTAAAATGATTGCAAAAATTAAATTTTATAAAATGTCTAAAAATGTTACACATCACACTTACTAGGCAGTAGTTTCAATCTCCTTACTACTCTTATCACTTATACTGTATAGCAACTAAATATTAAGGTTTTTTTTTTTTTTTTTTAGAATTTAAGCAAAATAGTTAAATATTATGAATGATAAAAAAAATATTGAAAACAAACTGCTCCATCCATAAATTCCATTATCTTTAGCAAAATCCTTAGATATACAGTTGGAGTTTTGTAATTACTTAATTGGGAATGTGTTAGATCTCCAACACTTTTGTTAAAATGAAATTCCCGAAGCAAATAGATTAATCAACAATTGAATAATGTAAAAATAATAAATAATTTTTCGAAAAGAAAATACATAATCATGAATTAAATTTTTTTATATGTTCTTAAGCAAATTCATTCTGAAATTTTTTTAGAGAAAAATTATCAAGAACTATTTAATATCAGTCAACATTCTCCGTTTTCACATTGTTAATTAATATTATTCACAGAAATTCACCCATTAAAAAAATTTTAAAAAGCAAGCTTATTAAAAATCTAATTTTTTAGTTCCAAGATTTTAAAATATTTTAACATTTAGAATGTTTAAGGCATTTTCTAATCTATAGAAACGAAACATTCTAACATTAATGATTCAATAGAAAAGTCAACTGTCAATTTATGGTATTTTTTCCTTAAATCAGTAAAGATGTAAATGCTTTTCCAAATAACGGTAATTTTTTTTTGAAGTAATAATTTGTGTAGACTCGTTTTGCTAGAGAAGGAACTTGAATGAACGTCACGCTCATTCGGCTATTTTCGTCTTTAGCTGGAAATCATGCTCGTGCAAGGTCGTCCGCAACATACACACACCCTAAAAGAAAAGAAGGGACATTTCCCCCTCCCCCTGTACTTTGAAACGACATGAAAGGTCCCCCCTTCCAATACGCAGTAAGAGTAAAGTTCCTAGCTTCGATCTAAATAGGGCTCCCCCCCCCCGCCACCTCTTTTTTATAGAAATGAATGGAGGAATTCCTTCTAATCCTAGATTCAGCATGAAAATGAAACATGTAATATTTTTATAAAATAGGCTTAGAGAGAGGGAAATCATACACTAAAATTAAACAAAATGTAGAAAAAGGACAAATTTTTATAGAACTAAGTAAATAATATAATTATCATTAGCAATATTGCACTGAAAAGAATAAAACCTTATTTTTGTAAGCGAATCGGAATAGCAATGAACAAATAGTTCTATTAATCACATTACTTAAGTATTCTTTGAGTCTAAAAAGAAAATTAAAACAATTTAAAATAACAAAATTAAGCAAACAGGTATTAAGAAAAAGTTATATTAAATAATTTAAATACAAGAAAACAAAATATAATTAAGAAGACTTTCCTTGCAGCAGCACCAGATATATTTGTACAAAACTCAATGACAAAAGAGCTAGTATAAGCTAGAGATTATGTGATATAAATCTTCTGATTAAATCCCTTTCTATAGGTTTTGACCTAGATTCCTTTCTTCTCAATCAACTACCTGTCATACTATCTATCCGTTTACTTAAATTAATTCATGGATATAATTAAATATTGTTAAATTATACAACCAAAATTCACAAAGCCGTATCAGATCTTCTGAATAAATTACCTATGATTTTAGGTGGGAATATTAAAGTAGAGTTTTCAAAAGACAAATCAAAACCTTCAATTGATTTTTAAAATCAAAATTCAATTTAATTATGTCAAATGATCCAAATGAAGCACAAGGAAGTACGGAAAAACGCTTGAAGGAGTTTTTTTCCTAGATATTGAAATAAAATTTTGAATCTAAAGGATTTATAACATATTTCAGCTACCATAAACCTATTGTTTCCTTCTTAGAATACAATTAATTCCCAAATATGATTGTATGTTTCGCACAAAAATATTACTTTATGAGTATAGACATATGATATAATTTTATAGGACAATACAAATATCCCCTTGTTTTTTATTCACCAAACTAATCCCTGAAATAACATTACAAAGTTTGAAATTATCACTTTTATTGTGTGGTCATAAGCACACAAACTTTTTTTTTGTAATTCCTTGTTGCTTTTTGTAACACTTTCTAACCAAAAAATGTAACTACATTTCACTGGAAATATCTACATTAACTTTCAACTTACATTCGAATCCTATTTTCCAATATTAACTAAAAATAGTACATATTAAATATATATAAATAAATAAATCATTAAGAAAGCACAAAGAAAACATTGTATAAGAAAAAAACTGTGCGTGCTTGTGATTACACGATAGAAGTGATAACTTCAAATTTTGTTATGTTATTCCAGAGATTAGTTTGGTGAATAAAAAACAAGGGGATATTTGTATTGTCCTATAAAATTATTATTTATTCATATGTCTGTACTCATAAAGTAATATTTTTTTGCAAAATATACAATCATATTTGGGAATTAATTGTATTCTTAGAGGAAACAATAGGTTTATGGTAGCTGAAATAGGCTATAAATCCTTTAGATTCAAAATTTTATTTAAATATCTATAAAAAAAACTCCTTCAAACGTTGTTCCGTACTTCCTTGTGCTTCATTTGGATCATTTGATATAATTAAATTGAATTTTGATTTTAAAAATCAATTGAAGGTTCTGATTTGTCTTTTGAAAACTCTACTTTAATATTCCCACCTAAAATCATAGGTAATTTATTCAGAAGACCTGATACGGCTTTGTGAATTTTGGTTATAATTTAACAATATTTAATTCTATCCATGAATTAATTTAAGTAAACGGATAGATAGTATGACAGGTAGTTGATTGAGAAGAGAGGAATCTAGGTCAAAACCTATAGAAAGGGATTTAATCAGAAGATTTATATCACATAATCTCTAGCTTATACTAGCTCTTTTGTCATTGAGTTTTGTACAAATATATCCAGTGCTGCTGCAAGGAAAGTCTTCTTAATTATATTTTGTTTTCTTGTATTTAAATTATTTAATGTAACTTTTTCTTAATACCTGTATACTTAATTTTGTTATTTTAAATTGTTTTAATTTTCTTTTTAGACTCAAAGTATACTTAAGTAATGTGATTAATAGAACTATTTGTTCATTGTGCTATTCTAATTCTCTAACAAAAATAGATTTTTATTCTTAAATTCACTGCAATATTGCTAATAATGATTATACTATTTTAGTTCTATAAAAATTTGTCCTTTTTCTACATTTTGTTAAATTTTAGAGTAGGATTTCTATTACCACGATTCATGTCGTTTTGGAGTGGCGGGAGTAGGGAACGTCATTCTTTTACTTTTTAGGATTGTGTATGTCGCGGACGATCTTGTACGATCAAGATTTCCAACTAAAACCGAATGAGCGTTACAAACCCTAGCGTGACGTTTATTCTCCAGCAAAACGCGCCAATAGAAGTTATAACTTCAATAATAATATTACTTACGAAATGGGTACTTCCGGTGGCAGGTACAGGGGCTAAATCTGGAAGGTATTTCGTGATTTAAAAGAATGCTTTAAAATTATTACAAGTCCATGTAGTAACTCGTGTATACCCATTTTCACTGGCGTAGCTAGTTCTCAGTTGGCCCTGTATCAAAATTCCTTCGGGGCCTTTTTTTAGAAATGGGAGCCCTAGTAGTGGGATTGTAGTTACACATGTTGGAGCCCCGTATCATTGATACGGCGGTAGCTACGCCCCTGCCCATTTTTAAAATTACTTCATAATTTCGAGTATTTATTAAGTACTCGAATCCTCTTTTTAAGATGTAAAATTAAAAACTCATTTTCCATTAAAATATAAAAGAGTGAAGTATGTAAGATAGATATTTAATTAAATAAATGTCTGATTGAGAGAGAGAGATTCAAATAAAAAAAGGAAACGTACGTTAAAATAAGGTATTCTCTAAATAATTGTAAAATGAAACTGCAATACTTTAGTAAATTATTGTACTAAGTTTTTAAACGGAGCATTTTTAAACCTGAAGTGTTCTTTCAAATTTGGGTTACATTCAAGAATTCCAGACGAATATACCTTATATGATAAATTCCTTATATCTAACTCGAAAGAAATGATAAATGGAACAAATTGTCTTTTGCAGGAAGGCAAGTGGCAGCAGATGCCTCACATGATCAACCGTCGCAGCAGTTGTGGGGTGGCGGCCCTTGATGGCATGCTGTACGTAGTGGGCGGTAATGATGGAAGCCTCTGCATGTGCAGCGTGGAAAGGTTCGACCCCGCCAAGGGGACGTGGGAAGCCATGGCGTCTATGCACACCAGGAGGTGAGAACAACCCCTTACCATTAGCATTCCGAACACATGCATTTGACAGTGATATTTATTTTATTACCAAAGAAAATATGAGCAATGTCAAAAGCAATATGACCATTTATTTTGTTCCAACATGTTTATAGTAATGATTTGAATGAAATTTTTTTAAGGAATATAGAATGGAATAGGGGGTCTATATTTTTATTCACTAAATCATTAATGTACATACATTGGCTTTTTTAAAAGAATTGATAATTGTTCTGGAGGTCCCATGATGTCACTCTGATACACACACACACACACACACACACAAGGGACAGCTTAACATTATAAATAAATTGACATCGCTTCAGATATGGACAGATTCCTTTTATTATTAATAATGAACTTAAGTCAAAAGCGATAAAAACGGTCAAGTACGAAGATTAGTGGACATTGATAATGTTTTCATCTCCCTTCCCTCAAGAAGTTCGTTCTAAAATCAGAGTGCGTGTGTGTGCATCACCCATATCTTCTAATTTCATTAATCCAGTTACAATCGAGTAAACTTATTACACTTATTTAAAGATTAACAATCATTTGAAGAATCTTATGTCGGTACAGGAATATGCACTTATTATTCTACTTAGTCGAGAAAAAACAACTTCTGTTACTGTCTTACGCAATTATTACCATTCCGAAAACCAGCTTAAGCGTTGTACAGATTAATATAATTTCAGCAATACTGCTTTATAATACCTATAAATAATTCAATATCACTTTGCATGGAAAACTTTTAAATCGTTTTTATACAAAACGTAGTTGTCACTTTCATAGTGCAAATAAAAGAGTATCCAGTAAAAACATTTAAGAAAATCTGAAAACTTCGTTTGAAAACATAAGAAAGCTAACGATCCCTCTTGGAAGTGAATTCATTGTTAAGGAATGTATGGAATAAAAATAAATTATGCCTAAATCTCAAAAAGTTTTCTTTTACGTAAAGTTGTTTCAAAAGTTTGGATCATGCATGGCATATATGAGTCAATGTTGAAATTGAACCTAAAGCACACAGAAAAAATTTGCATTTTCTAAATATTAAGAAAATATTTTGACTACATTTGTAATTTCTTTTTTTATCCTATTTGTAAAACACATTTTTGAAATACTCATAATTCAAATCCTTTGTCCCAAACAAGTGTAATTAAGATAATCAATATATTATAACTGATGTGTGACCCACATATTTATTACGATTATTTTTCTTCAACTTGTAGATTTGTACACTATTCAAGACAAAAATATTTGTTCATATTACATATTGTAATTTCTCTTTCCTTTTTTTGTAATTTTATTGTAAACATTTTCACATGGTGTTGCTGTAATCATCTCAAAAATTTTTCCATGAAAATGCATTTCCAATTTTCTTGATAACTCTATGAATTAGGATGGGAAAAGTTTGTGTTGATTTCTCATTTAAATCACAGCCTCTCTGAATAGAAAATTCATTTTCTTAGTTTTACAAAAAAAATTTAAAGCTATTCTTTAAAACTGATCAACAGGATTTATTAACACACACATTACATTTTTCTTCCTTAAAAAAGAAATCTTTATAATCTGATGATTTTACTTATTTCAGAACCACGCATGAAGTCGTAGAAGCAGAAGGCTATCTTTATGCCATTGGAGGAAATGACGGCAGCTCAAGTCTCAGTACAGTAGAGAGGTACGACCCAAGACATAACAAATGGATGCTGGTCACCTCCATGAATCTCAGGCGAAGCAGCATAGGTGCAACTGTTCTAGAGTGTCAAAATCTAGAACGTATACTTTCATCTGACGGTGCTTAGAGTAATTTATACAACTGAAATACGTTAACTGTACATAGTAGTTGTGAAAACTGAGTTTTTACTGTTGCATACGTCACTGGGCATATTATTATTTTTTCTCTCCATCTGTTTGTTCAAAGTGTATAAATATTTTTAATTATATATTCATTACTGCTACCAACTGCTGACAGTATGTGTGTTTTATTATAATCACACAAGCTCACAATTTTCAACGATTTGCATGAATTAATATTTCATTACTCATGTATTTTCTCCATGCATTGTTGTTATGCGAGAGAGAGTTGGACATAGAAATTTAAAGTTTTTGTACTCTTTTTATCACAATTTGAAAATGACAGTGCTATTAATACTCTAAATCAGGGATGTTGCACTGGTAGACTTCATTACCAATTATTCTTTCAGTAATTATATAAAATCAGTTGTTTTTTTAACTATTGGAAACGTGGGTTTTGTTAATACGTTTTGTGAATATCCATAATTGCTTACAGCCGTATAGAAATAGTATTTATTTCTCATTCCACATGATCAGGTGTTCTGAGGATTCTGTATTAATTTTACAGTTCTTACAATATCCTTTGATATAATCCTGTTTTCTGGCATTTTCATTGCCTTAAGATTATCAACTTGAATTATTTAATTCATAAGCTTATTTTTCTACTAGACAGAAGAAACAAATTTTCAAAAAAATTAAAAATCAGACTGAGTAAGCTGTAATAACATATGTTCTGTAAAAACTTATATTTGTTGGAAAACAACCCTTGGTTACAAAGTTAAACAAACATCCCTGCTCTGGATTTTATAGCATTAGCTAAAATCTTGTTTGCTTTATATCCAAGCAATGAATTTTTTTGTTAGCCAGGACATTTTAAATTAACGAAAACGTAAGACCAACCAATCTCATTGTAGAGAAAGATCCTTGATGGCTATAATGCAGATAAACTCTGATGTGTTTAATCCGTGCGCGAATGGTGTTTTCATAATGATTGTATCAACCTACAATACTTCGATTTTTGTTCTGTTGAAAGTAAGCAATGTTTCATTTGAGGAACTTCAAGTTCAAGCACAAGATTAAAAAAATAAAAACTGAATTATAAATTTTCAAAATCCAACCAAGTGTTTGGCTTGAAAACAGGTTTGCATGAATACTTTGAGGGTCTTTTAATGCTTTACAGTTTGAAAACAGGAAATACTTGTAGAATGTAAGAAACTATTCGAATTTTTTTAACCGAGCTTCAGGATTTCATTGTGTAAATATTTATAGCTCTGGTTTGAAAAATTGTGACACTGAATTTGTTTTCAATCAGTACTTTGAGGCGGTGATGATAATGTGTAATGAAGAAAAAACAAATTCAAAGAGTTTTTTTTTTCCTTAGACTCCTTAAATACATAACTATTTAAAATATCCTAAAGTATTAAGGTCTATTCTCTACTGAAGTGATTAAAAAATCCTAGATTTTATTATGGATGAAGTGAATATAATGCTGCTTCATGGACAAATAGATATGCATCATGAGTTAAAGAAAAGCCCATTTCTGTAAGAACATTAATCAATTTTTCTTGTTCAAACATGCAATACCAAACTAATATGATTATCTGCTGAAACTTGAATTGATTTGAAAACCTCACATTAGACTTAACACGAACTGTTACCAACAGTTTAGAACCAATCACACAAAAACCTAGTTTTAACTGAACAATAAATATCACTTAAAAGTTCTGGTGCTTTTCAGAAAAGAGTTAATATCTCTTGATATACTAATTGCTTGGATATTTGTTATATGGTCCATATAGGTTAATAGAGCCCCCTTTCCCCAAAACCATCAGTCACAAAACATGCAAATCTCAAAGAATGACTTATTTGAGTGTGATCTGGCAGTTAAGATACTCCAAATTTATTAACTTTAAGGTAATGATTTAAAATTTGAACTTTTACGATTTGGATGGAATAGTCAATGTAAAAATAGCAAAGAAATAGGCCTTTTTATTTTGACATTTGAAAAATAGAATATAATAGGCTATGTCAAAAAGTAAATTGATATGTTCTCTCTCATCTCAAAGTATTAAATCACTCTTGCAGAGAAAAAATTATATTTCTGTGAATCATGTATACTTACTTAATATGCATATTAATGTTCAGCAGTAAAAAAAAACATACTAATTATAGTTTTAAAGCAAAATCCATGGTAAATTTAAGAGTTACAAGCATTTAAATTTTCCAAGGAGCATTACTGGCAGTGAATATTTCCTACACTTCACTCTACAATTTAGACCAAAAAATCTTTAAGGTTTAATTGGAATCGAGATGTTTAAACTGTTTTTTATAGTTTGAAATTATAGCAGTATCAAAATGCTGTAATAGTGATACGTTAGTGAATTAATTTATGACTACTCTCTTTTTAGAGACTCTTTATAATTTTTAATGATTAAAATTAAAGATTGAGTCCAATATTCCGAGTTACATACGAGAGAAAATACAAGTATCATTTTCACAATATTTTGTCTTATCATTTTACCATTAAGTAACAAAATGATCTTAGGGAAATTAAGCCTGTTTACAAGTTCTTTCCACCAATACATAAAAAAAAATATTAATTGCACAGTTAAAGTTAAGTTTTAAATTTATGATGCTAAATTAAGAAATTTTCAAAGTGCTCATTAAGTTTATTCACGAGTTCAATAAATAATACTTTTTAAAAAATATTTGACAGATTCTGAAAATTAAACCTCTTGTGCTTTTATCTCAATGTCAAATATAAATTTCTCTGTTAGAAATATTTGCATGATGCTTTTTATGTAGTGCAAGAAAGAAAGGAAAAATACCATTGCAGAACTTTGGAACAATGTGAAAATAACTTCTTGCAAAATGTTGGTTTAAATATTTATAAGAAAAGCATTTTAAATATACCTGAAGGTTGTCTTTTCTAATGTCAAAGTGCATGCCCAAAATTGGCTAAAGCATTTCAATAGTTATTTTATTTAACAAGCTGGGAACTTAAAATTCAGGAACACCTCCCAGATTACATAACTTAAAAATTTGTAAAGTTTAAAAATTACAATGCATACAATGAAATGAACACCAACATTTAACTACCTTGATGGATTAAAATTAATTTCTTTAACATTAAGTGAAGACAGTCCTTTATGCTTATTCTGGATGTTTCGCAGAGATTTTTTAAAAAAAATATTTCAAGTATGCCACACCAAAATGAACCTTATTCTTAGAATATTCCATACAACATTCATAACCTTTTATATGATTGTATACTGGTGTACTTAAAATTTCATATAATTTAGAATACTAAAGTTACACTAATAACAAATTTGTCTGTGTCACAGAATAAAAAATCAGAATCATTAGTATTAAAGTACTATAGTTTAAACAATATAGTTACCACATAAACAAGTAATAAAATGCTTTATCAGTGACATTATGCCAAAGCAGCTTTCAAGCTGAAATTATCAGTACAAATGCATTACGCGATTACCTTTTCCTAAACATAAATACTGGAATATGATTTTTTAAAATCAACATTAACAATAGAGCTTTATATAAATGCAACATGCTTCTTGGTATGTTAAAATACTTAACATCCTAAGAATTGGTTTGTTTTCATTAATGCTGCACTACCAAAATGAAAATTATTGCAACGAATTTTAGTAATCTTGAGCAGCAATGTAACAATACCCAAGAACTTACAAGATCCAATTCTAATTTAACATATGCCTCCTCCCTTTCAGTAGATCCACATTAAAGATCTTGAATGGAATCAAATTTAAGCCAGCATCTGGATTTCAGTAATGCTCGTAGCCACTTAACATGCCAAGAAGCATGTTTGTTATGAATTCAACAATTTTAGAATTAGTTGTAAAACTATTACAGTTTTAAACAATTTGAAATTTTATGTTAATTTCATACAATTAAATTTAATTTAATGTTCACCTAATATTTGTTATATCCTGAAAATTCATATGTATACACAAATTAATAATTCACAATTCGTTTATATTTTCAACAGCATTTCACTGCCATTTTATGCTTTTATAAATCACCATCTATACATATTTATAATTTATGAATTTTACATTTGCTGCAAATGTTGCTTATAACATGAATAAAAAGAAAAATTTCACTGATAAGATTTCAAAAATAAATTGTACAGATCAAAACACAGAGGTGGTAGGCCTAGTTCTATTTCAATAGTATAAGTATGCAGTTTATTTCATTGAAAAAATTTGTGATAGTGTATTCATTACAGATCATATAACTGTGATAAAAATTTCATTCTAGTCGTAATTTGATGTCTATACTTTCAATTTTAATGAACATGCTTTAGCTTTTTAAGAAGGTGCATTTGTAATAAGAAAAATAAAGATTATATAAAAATGTCTCAATTTTATTAACAAATTTATTCATTTCCTAATATCTTACAATCATGTCTACATAAGGCTGGCTGGCTATATTTCCATTTTATCATTTTTAGTTTTTAAAAATATTTGTTACACAACAGACTGTTTTGATTTATTTCTTGGTTATCATATCCACTAAGTCAAAGTCTTTGTCAGCGATGTTCAACATCAATGAGTTAGCATTCACATACACTCTGTTCTGGGAATTGGCAATCTGAAAATAAATGTTTTAAAAATCAGTTCAATATTCAATCATTTAATTTTCTTATTACTAATACCTATGCGTATCTATAGAACAACAAAGCATAGGAAAATCAAAAATAGTTCTTGAAATTAATTGCTATTACTTCTTAAATGTATCCAAACATGTTCAGAGTATTTTTTTTTTTAAACAGCATACTAAAACATGATAAATACTTTTTTTAGGGATCAATACCAATAATATTTAAAATAAATCAAAGATTTTACAAAAATCACAATTATGAATGAAATTTTAATTAAAAAATTTAAGCAGTTAAGAGAAAAAAGTATTAAACTTATATCAATAAAAGTATTCTTAATATATCAACTACATACACACATATCTATTTCTAAAAAATAAAAAAAAAAATGTAATGTTTCATCAAAATATAAACATTTTAGAGAACTCATAGAATATATGAAATACACATATATATACATATACAACATTTATTATAAAAACTAAAAACAATGTTTTGATTGAAAATGGGCATTTATACATGTTTGAATACTACTTTTTTAACTTTATTACATCCAAATTATGAAATACCTTAAAAATCAAACTTGAAACTTGATTTTTCCACCATAATTTTTTTTTAAAAAAATGACACAATTTTTGAATATTTAAATTCTAGGATAGAAAAACAAAATTGATATAACTATGTTCACCATAGACAAAAAAGGGGACATATCACAATGAAAAAGCAGCATTTTGTGTTAAAAAGGTAAATACAGTGGATTTAAAGTGATAAAACATAAAACAATGCACGATTGACATTTCAAAGAAATTGAGAATCGATTTTTACGCAAATGTTTTAAAAATGATAAAAGAAAATTTCATAACTATTTTGATAAGACATTGCTCACCGAAAGCTCCACTTTGTATTTACTTGATTTATAAAAAGTCATACACTTAGGCAAATTTAAAGACATTAATAATTATGTAGTAGAAAGAAATGACTTTACAAAAAAGAATATTTTATAACTTTTAAGAATACATTCATGGTAAAAAAAAATAATTACACATACAAAAGTTAGATGATGACATCAAGATAGTGACAAAGCAATAACTATCAAGAACATGAATGCTTTAAAATTTAAGCTTTTGAAACTGTATGAGTAGAATATATCTATGAGAATTTCATCAATTTTTAAATGTAAAAAAGCAGCATCTTTTTCTCATACCAAATGTATTAAATGACACTAGAGAAACTTATTAAGTTCTTTTACCTCCTTTAAATAGTAATCCTATTTTCCCCCCATTGCATTACTGCAGCATTTTCTGCTGTAACTGCAACTAAATGTTCAAAGGATATCCCATAGTTTTGAATTCATCAACATTGATACGGCTCATATTTACTCCAGAGGAATTCCCAAAACTTTGAATGTACATGATTTCCAATTCAAAGTCTTTTGCAATTCCAAGTAAAATACCTCAATGGAATACGATTTATAGTTTGTATCATTACTGCCATCAGAGGCAACTGTAAAGAAATCATGTTTTATGCATCGAATCATACTCTTTCCCTCCAGAAGCTAGTTCACAAAATTATAGCAGATGTTTTTTTAGTCCATCTACATTTGCAATGCTTGACAACACCAGATATTATTAACCAGCTGTAGTCAAAGTCACATTAAGTGTCTAAGAAAAGATACAACTATTACTCAGGCTCTTACATTTGACAATATAATCTTTAAAAAAAAAAACCCAGTTTTGGAAACTGTTACTTGATTTCTTATCTGTAACATGCTTTGGAGTTCTTACATGACAATTATTGCAAATGCACCCATAATATACTAATCTAAATTTTTTGAATTTTATCAATTGAATCATACTGTGTGCCCTTAATTCAAAAGTTTTAGCTTTCCATAATATTAACATATAACACCTTTAAAAAGGACTAAGTGTTTAATCTTAAAAAAAAAAAGCTTTAAAAATAAAATTAAACTTTTTGTTTTAAAATTGCTTTTAATTATAACACCTAACACTTTTGCGAATATTTAATTGGTATAAAAAATACTAATAACATCAATTCAATAAGATACATATTCAACAGAAGCAATTTAAAATCAGTTCTTAAACAAATTATTTATTTTTTTTACAAGAAAAGTTTCACTTTTTTCTAAATGATGTCCACTCTTATTTTTATAAAGCATTTTAACAGTTGCATGAAAAGGATGTTAATAAATTGGTCATAACAATGCAAATTCATTTAATTAAAGAAAAGTTTTTAGTAAAAGGAAAGGGAAGAAATTAATCTTATATAAATTTCCAAAAGAAAAAAAATCCAATTGCTCAGAAATGTGTAGAGAACAATAGTTAAGGAAAAAAATAAATTCAAAAAAAAAATTAGAAATAACCTAATTGTTTAAGAATTTGTAAAAATAATTCACACACATAAGCAATATTTATATATATACTGTATTTCCTAAAAAGTATTACAATAAAAAATTATATGAACAAATAACTTATTACTTACAGTGCGAGCAATGTTCTGAGCAGCCCGTAGTTTTCTTAGTTTTAAGTAACCAGGATTTTTAGAAATAGCATCTCCTAAGTAAGAAATGTTAAGGAACATGCAATATGAAAGTAGTGTGTGTATTCAATCAATATTTTCATAAATTTAAAAATATATAAGGTATTTTTAAGCCATCAGTTATCAAGAACTTTATTTTGTTAATAAATTACTATTTTAGATTAACTCTCACCTTCAATAAGTACAGTGAAAATCATTAACACAAAATTGAGGGGGACTGAATTTTTGTGTGTGTTAAACAATATTACACCCCCCCCACACACACACAAACAGATTTATTAAAATTAAGTTTATTAGAATACACTTTATTTACAAAGGTGTTTATATATACATGTATTTAAAAAAATCAATGAAACAAAATCTTCACAATGAATTGTATTAAAATAAAATTTAATACAAAATGTTAGTTTTTTTTTTTTAAAACAAAACATTTATGGAGTTTCTGGAAAATCTGAAAATTTTCTTTGCATTGTCTTGTTTAGCATCAAATTGTCAAATTATTTGATGTCGTTCATTGTGTTATTCATTTCACCATTGGGATGTGCGTCTAAATAACTGCACATACTTTCCAAGATGCAGTGGGAACCGAAGCTGCATTATTCATTTCATTTTCGCAGTCAGAATCTGTATCTGATATTTTTTTAGCTCTGAACAACTCCAAAATGCTTTCATTTGCCATAATTTGGACTGTACACACATCATCATCATCTACTGCAACAAATTCTTCGTATGATACTGTCGGGCAGTCCAATAAATCAGAAAAATGTGAAACCAACTCTTTCATTTTACAAATCACTTAAATCTGATTTTTCATATTTTTTCTATTAATAGAAGGGAAATCTTTTGATGGTAAACGATTTTTGTTTCATCTTAAGAGGGGGGGAGGGAGGAGAGAAAAAATGCATGCAAAAACATTGTAGTAAACATTCTGTTCTATTTTGTGTTAGCCGATAATTCGTCTTAAGCGTTTTCACTGTACAAGTAAAATAGTTGTCATAGGGCAAAGAGCAAATTTTAGTATTAAACATATAATTTACAGAAAAAAATAAAAATTCTAAAAAAAAAACAATTGTTTTTTATGTTAGGTAATTTATACAGAACAATAAGTTTAAAACATTCAGGGTTAATGCTACATAATAGCAAAGAATGTTCAAGATGGGTTAATCCCATAAAAAACATCAAATATTAATTGGTTATTCAAACTTAATTTCTTGCACAACTTTGGATTGCTTTACAATAAATACATATATTTTAAAATAAGAAAAATAATTCTTAAATTATATGGAAACTATCATGGGTGGCTTTTACATTTTGGTCCATGTTTGACATTAACACTAGAAAAAACTGAGCAATTTTAAACATATAAAAACTTAAATTTTCATTAATACAAAATTTGTACTGATATCAAGTGAAGGAAAATTTAATATAATCTTAAAGACATGCTTTTCAGGGGTATAAAAATGCCACCAGATTGAATTTATTGTTATTAAAAAAATTCAAACAAAATTCCTAGAAAAAAATTTTATTCATATCACTTAAAATAAGAATATAAACACAATAAAATACTGATTTCTAGTGTTTCAAATAAATTAATTACGAAAGGATAATAGGAATAATATAAAATTACAATTTGTTTCCACTTTACAGCCACCAGATTACTAAAGAGTATGCCACAATATTAGTGGTTCTTTAAAAGATGATAAATTAAAATTGTCTGCAAGACATATTCAATTGGTCAAAATGATTTTTAAACCAATTTTCTTAAAAACTTGCACACAATTAATATAGATTTATCTTTTAAAGCATCAGGACACAAAAGTACACTGATGCCCAGATTCATAAATCAATGAACAATTCACACAATTTTCTTCAACATTCAACAAAAGGTAGGTTTTATTAACAAAGAAACAAACATGAAATTTAACTCATTTGCTATGCTCCTTTTGATTCCAACTTAATACACATAATCTTTCTGGATCAGCTAAAACACCTAAACTGTTGAGGAAAAGTTGCACTATTTTAGTTTCCCAGTGTTAGTTTTTCCCACCATTAAACTGCATATTGGGAGAAAAAAAAAAGAAAAACCACACATAAATAAGTAAATCGTTTGCAAATACAACAGAGTTAATGAATTCCATAAAGGTTCAAAGTTCTAATAGGTGTGTATAAATGCCAGGCGTAGTAAACACAACACCCAAATGAGGCATATATACACATGCCTGCTGCAGTTGAGGGGTTTAAAAAAATTCATAATTATCCTGTACCAATAATAAACTTTATTGAAATTTAAATTTTTAGTAAGGTTTTTCTCATTGGGCAAAATTTCTCAAATTATACTCAATTTCTTACTTATTGATGTCTTAATTTACAATTGAGAACCTACTAAACGACTGAAAATAAGATCAAAGTATGTAAAATTTCAAAATATAGAATGGCAACCATTTTCCCATCAAGATCTTTTCAACTGTTGCTACTCAAATCAGTTATTTTCAAACATATTTTATTGCCAAATGGTATTGCAGTAAATTATCACTATTTTGTGTTGAAAACATAGCCATCAGATCATTTAAGAGTGCATCACAGAACTCTTTTATAGATGAGAAATTAAAATTGTCTGCAAAACGTATTCAATTGGTCAAAATGATTTTTAAACCAATTTTTTTTAAATTAGTTACTTGCAATTAATATAGATTTATCTTTTAAAGCAACAGGACACAAAGTACACTGATGCCCAGATTCATAAATCAATGAACAATTAATTCATTTAATTTTCTTCAACATTTGACAAAAAAGGTAGGTTTTACTAACAAGATAAACAAACATGAAATTTAACACATTTGCTACGCTCATTTTAAATTAGACACAATACACATAACCTTTCTGGATCAGCTACAACCCCTTAACTGCTGAGCAAAAGCGGCACTGTTAGTTCCCCCCACCAATAAGCAGTGTGAATCGAGAGAGAAAAAAAGAAAAGACATACATAAGTAAATCTTTTGCAAACATAGTCAAGATAAATGAATTCCATAAAGTTTAGTTTGAAAAGATGTGTATATATGCGAGGGGTAGTAAACACATCAGCTAAGTGAGACTTGTACATACATGCCTTCTGCAGTTGAGGGGTTAAAAAAAAAAAAAAAAAAAAAAACATGATTCATAATTATCCTTTACAAATAATAAACTTTACTGAAATGTAACTTTTTAGTTAGGTTTTTCTCACTGGGCAAAATTTCTCAGATTATATTCAATGTCTTACTTAATGATGTTTTTAATTTTCAATTGAGAACCTACTAAATGACTGAAAAAAATAGGACTAAAGTATATAGAATTTCAAAATATAAAAAGATAAACCATTCCTTATCAAGATCTTTAAACTGTTGCTACTTGATTCAGTTATTTTTCCAGCATATTTTATTGCCAAACAAAATTACAGTGAATTATCATTACTTTGTATTGAAAACATAGCCATCAGATTACTAAAGAGTGCATCACAATATTAATGGTTCTTAAAAATGAGGTAAATAAAAATTGTCTGCAAGGTATATCCAATTGATCAAAATGACTTCTTAAACCAATTCTTTAAATTAGCTGCTTGCAATTAATATAGATTTATGTTTACAGCATCGGGAAACACTAATAAACCGATACCAAGATTCATAAATCAGAGAACCATTAACTCATACATGCTTTTTCATCATTTGGCAAGGTAGGTTTTAATAACAGAACAATAAGAAAAGGAAAAATTTAACACATTTACTATTCTCAAATATTTCCCCATATATAATGATTGACAAAATACACGTAACCTTTCAAGATCAGCTAGAAAACCTTCAACTGCCACGAAAAAGTTGCACTATTTTCATTCCCCAACATCGGTGCACCTAGTTAAGAAGTGCATTGGGCAACAAAAGAAAAGGTGTAAATAAGTAAATTCCTCTCCAAAATATATCCTTTGCAAACAATATAAAGATAAATAAATTCCATAAAGTTTAGTTTGAAAAGGTGTGTACATATGCGAGGGGTAGTAAACACATCACCTAAATGAAACTTGTATATACATGCCTGCAGCATGTATATACAAAAATTATTCATTATTATCCTTTACGAATAATATAAACATTATTGACATTTAACTTTAGATAAGTTTTTCTCCTTAGGCAAAATTTCTCAGATTATACTCAGTGTCTTAATTTTCAATTGAGAACTTACTAAATGACTGGCAAATAAGATCAAAGCATGTAGAATTTCAATATATAGAAAGACAACCATTTCTCATCAAGATCTTTTAAACTGTTGCTACTCAATTCAGTTATTTTTCAAGCATATTTTATTGCCAAATGATATTGCAGTAAATTATCATTGTTTTGTGTTGAAAACATAGCCATCGGATCATTAAATAATGCATCACAGTATTAAATGACTCTTTTAAAGATAAGAAATTAAAATTGTCTGCAAGTCGTAATCAATTGGTCAAAATGATTTTTAAACCAATTCTTAAAAACTTGCACAATTAATATAGATTTATCTTTTAAAGCATCAGGACACAAAAGTACACTGATTCCCAGACACATAAATCAATAAACAATTCATACATACAGTTTTCTTCAACATTTGACAAAAAAAAAAAAAAAAAAAAAAGATAGGTTTTTACGAACAAAGAAACAAACATGAAATTTAACACATTTGCTACGCTCATTTTGAATTCGACACAACAAACATAACCTTTCTGAGTCAGTTATAGCCCCTTAACTGCATGTATGAGGCATGCATACACATGCCTGCTGTAGTTTAGGTTTAAAAAAAATATTCAGTTGTCCTTTACGAATAATAAACTTTATTCAAATTAAAATTTTTAGGGTTTTCTCATTGGGCAAAATTTCTTGGATTATATTCAATATCTTACTTATTGATGTCTTAATTTACAATTGAGAACCTACTAAATGACTGAAAATAGGATCAAAGTATACAGAATTTCAAGATAAGAAAAGACAATCATTCCTTATCAAGATCTTTAAACTGTTGCTACTTGATTCAGTTATTTTTCCAGCATATTTTATTGCCAAATGATATTACAGTGAATTATCATTACTTTGTATTGAAAACATGGCCATCAGATTACTAAAGAGTGCATCACATTATTAATGGTTCTTAAAGATGAGGTAAATAAAAATTGTCTGCAAGGCATATTCAATTGGACAATATAACTTCTTAAACCAATACTTTAAATTAGCTGCTTGCAATTAATATAGATTTATGTTTACAGCATCGGGAAACACTAATAAACCGATACCAAGATTCATAAATCAGAGAACCATTAACTCATACATGCTTTTTCATCATTTGGCAAGGTAGGTTTCAAGAGAGATAAACATACAAATGAAACTAATATTTGTATACTATAAAGTCCAGCATATATAACTTGCACCTATACTTTCTAGCTACATTTTTCAATTTTAAGGTACATTTGCTGTATAACACACAACCTCTCTTTTTCATGAAAACCTGAAAGGTATGCATGAAAGACTCAAGTTTTGAAGTCACTAACCCGTTAAGTTCATAAGGCATTAATAACTCATTTAAATAAATTTTTTTTATTTATATGCATGATAAACCTTTTTTTCTTTTTTAAAGCTATCATTTTTATGCTCGGTGTATAATGCACACCTGTAAATTTCGATCTTATTTTTTTGTGTTAAAAGTGCACATTATTTGGGAGATTTTACAATACTCAATTTTTACCATGTATTTAAATTTGACATAATATACAACTTTTTATAGCCTAGTTTCAAAATCTCAGATAATAAAACAATTATATTATAATCCTTGACCAATAAAAAAATAAATTTTAAAGTGAGATTGGATTTAATTTCTCACTATAAAATTTATAGTGAATATAAATAAGTTGGAATAAGAGATTAAATTCAATATCTTACCAAGATGCCCAGTAATTGTTATTGAGAATCTACTTAATGATTGAAAATAGAATCAATTTATTCAAAATATCAAAAATCACAAAAGACTCATTCTTTTTAAATCAAAATTTTTTAAACTCTCTTTCTCTGTTGCTTCTTAATTTCGTTATTTTCTGAGAATGTTTTAATGTCAAACGATATTGCAGTAAATCATTACAGTCGAACCTCCATTTTAAGAATGTTTTCTCAAGATAAAAATATAAAGTTTTTGAAAGATTAATGTCTAATGATTTTTTTTTGAATAACAAACTTTTTTTTCAGGATTTAGTGACTTCATTAAATAGATGCCTGTCTGTATTTTGTATTGAAAACATAGCCATCAGATTACTAAAGAGTGCATCACAGTATTAATTATTCTTATAAAGATGAGATAAATAAAAATTGTTTGCAAGGCATATCCAATTGGTTAAAATGACTTAACAAACCAATTTTTTTAAGTTAGTTACTTGCAATTAGTATAGATTTATGTTTACAGCATTGGAAAACACTAATAAGCCAATACCAAGATTCATAAATCATAGAACCATTAACTCATACAGGTTTTTTCGTCATCTGGCAAATGTTTTGAAATACATAATGCTGACACAAAAATTGCTATAGTTAAGTTTTAATGTTTTAATTACATTGCATGTTTAACAAACTACATGTTGCTGATATATATAATTACCTAAATTAATTAAACAAATAACTTTATTTTATGACTACTAAAACTCAACTTCTTGCACCTCATACAACTTCCACAAAACTTTACTCACTTTCTCTCCCATACACCTCTCTTTTGAGGATACAATTCCATAACCTCTTTGTTGAAAGAGTGCCATCTTATTTTCCTAAGCAATATAATATAGAAAAATTTAAATGCAATCTCAAATGGCTACGCTACAAGGTCATATAGAAGGCAAAATCAAACCTCTTTTATTAATTTCAGGAACTAAGCACACAAAATGACTGTATAAGATAAAATTTCAGAATTTTTAAACAATCGTTAAAACAGCAATTTTTCCCTTAAAGATCAACTATTAATTTTCAGCTTGACTCTCTTGAGCCAAACGATACAGGTACTGTAGTAAATTAATATCACTTGGATTATTTTTCCCATTCTGTACAAAATATTTACATAACATCAAATCTGAACAAGCACTCAAGATCAGGGTTACTCCTTTTTTTGGCCAATGTATGGATTTTGCCCAATAACCACATGAATGAGAGATTAAAGTATTTTGAATTTATTGCTTCTTAGAGAAGTGCATATTTTTAATACCCCATTACTTATTTCGGGAAATCACTTTAACCAGCAGAAAGGGCTGCTTTCATTCTCTTGCGATAAAGAAAGTCATTTTAGTTCCATAATATATTTCATAAAAAAATAAAAAGTTTCATTAATGAAAAACATTGATAAATTCAATCAAAAAATTACAGCACTTTTAAAAATTTCAGAAAACACATTCATACTCTGACTACTTTATTGTGTAACAATTTTAATCAGGAAAAGTCATCTTTTGAGAATAAGTTTGATTTGGCATAAAGCAATATCCATTAAAACTGAATTCTACCTTTGTATGAAAAGAAATACCTTAATTATTATAACAGAATGACTATTTTATCAAACAGCAGAGACCCCCTCTCCTAACTGCCAGACCACACCAACGTTTCAACTTTAAAGTAAGGTTTTTCTATTGCATTTTACATTATATACTCAGTTACACAAGTGTTTTGTTTTTTTTACATTTTAAGCTAATGTATGAAAATTTTACATTACATTTTAAATATAAACATTACTCTTGAAGTAATCTGCATACATATCAAGAAGTCTAATTTTCTCTTAAAAGAGGGAGGGGGGATATTTAAGTCTTAAGAAATAGCAGCATGATCATTACCCTAGATTACTGTAAAAACTGTTCAATAAAATTCAACAGGAATAATTTAGAACTTACATAACTCATCCATTTTCATTATATACTTTGATAACTAATTTATCTAAAAAGAAGTTAGAGAAAAAGGATATCATTTTTGCTACTTCTGCTTCTCCTTCAGCTTGTACAATTTTTTGTTGTCGTTCTTGTTTTGCTTGTTCTACAACAAAGGCAGCTCTTTGTGCTTCTTGTTGGGCAACCTTTGAGAAAAATGGTACAAAATTGATTTTAAAAAAGGTGTATGCCTTCTACCTCAAGGTTAAAAATACTTAACTGGTCAACTAAAAAATATTTAAATTAAATAAGGCCACAATCCAAGCCTTCAATATACAGAGACCATGTTCTTTCATTGAATATTACACATTTTTAAAATCGGGAAAGCTTAAATTTAAAGACTCTACAATTTCTTGCATTAATTCAGATCATAATTTTGAAAAAATTGTAGGATTGGTATACAAATGAAACGAGAAAGAGATAAGCAATATATTTTAACATATATTCAATTTCTCTCTTAGCTTTTGTTATAAAAAATATTAAAACTAAAAATCACTTATGAAAATTTATCCAAGTTTATTTTCTACACAAGATTCAAACATTTGCAATTGTCATCAAAGGTTTTTACAAAGGTATATAATGTTATGATTGGAAGAAAGACATTTTGTTTGTCTGTTTAAGATTATCACACTTCACCTTTAAAATCCAAAAGAGCAGCATAATAAATCCTTCTCTTTTGTTGGTATATCGGTTTATTCATTCTATTCAATATATAAGATATTTGTACCCATATAGTAAAATACCAAAGTATTCAAATGTATTTTTAAAGACATTTCAAAGTAGTATCAAATGAATGCACATCTTGGAGCCGCTTAAATTTATTTTAATATTGGGGCAGCTTTTTTTAAATCTTAAAATTATTTTGAATTTGGAATCTTGTTCCACAACACTGGACTAAGACAGTGATGATTCTCTATTAGTTATAATTTTTATTCAGCTAATAGTTTTGTTTATAATTTTAAAAAACCAAATTAACTTTTCATTATATTTGTTAAAACTACACATAGAACAATAATTGTTATGTTGAAATTAAGTTATAAATACATTCAGCTGTATTTACAACCTTATCAACTGAATGAAAAAAATTATAATGATTACATGTTTATAAATTTTTTTTTTTACATACAAATAACTTTAAATCCTATTTTTAAAAGCAATTTACTTCACAAAAAAAATGCAGGTATTAATTGAAAGGTGTTAGAATGTAGTCAAAATAAAATCTTACTTGTTTAGCTTCAACAGCAGCAGTATATTCTTTGCCAAAACTAAGTTCAGTAATAGATACATCATCTAATATAATATTGAAGTCCCTAGCTCGTTCAATCAATTCTTTTCGAACAAGTAATGATACTTGCTGACGCTGAGTAATTAGCTGAGATGCATTAAACTTAGCAACTACACTTTTTAGTACCTAAAAAAGATGAAAGAGTTTAACTTAAGTAGCACAATAAATCTGAAGCATTTTATTAAGTAAGCAAAAAATGTACTACATATCAATGTAATTTATCCTTCAAAATTAACCAATCTGAATATAATACCAATATTTTTATATCTCCTGTATATCAAGCAAGATAAAACAGGATTTTTATTACTCTAATTACCTTCAACATCAACTATAAAAATTTGAAATAATTAAAAACTTAAATTATTAATTATTGAAGTTTTGCAGCTTGAAAGCTCACTAATAAAGACACCTTTTTATTAATTCATGAGATCACAAACACGTGGGAATTTATATAGACACTTCATTTAATCAAGATAAATACTTTACTTCATTGCAAATGGAAGGCAGTACTCTTTCATCATAATCAGTCCCAAGCATTCTGTACATGTGGGGGAGTGTGGCACTATCGGGTCTTGCTAATACTCTCAAAGATATATTCACCATCTGAAGATCTAAGTAAATTGAATATTAGTCAAAACAAGAAATTTAAAGATTGTGAAATGCACAGGACAAGATTAATATTAAGCACTATTAATGTAGGATAATAAATATACAAAATCATATTTTATCGTAAAAATGATTTTTTTTACAATATTTTTGAAGTTATTAGAGGAAATTAAGACTAAATACCAATTAAGGAAATAATCAGGAAATTTTTTTTATTTGTATAGCTGGAATGAATATGCCTTCAGTATCAATTTTGAGGTAGTTATATACTGAATTTACATTTAAGAAAATATTAAAATAGAAGTTAAAATTACAACATTTAATTTCCTTCTCTCCATTAATTTTATGAATTGTGACAATTTACAAAAGTTTAAAAGTTAATAATTTTTCAAAAGGACATTTTGCACTTTATATTATTTACAAGAATTTAACAAAGGAAAGAAAACTTAAGAAGTCATCACATTAAAATTTTCTTCACATAAAAATACTGGACCACTTATAAATTTTGCACAAAACAAACACCATGCAAAATTTAAAAATTTCTAAGTTAAAAAAAAGAATTAAAAATATGAAATAAATAATGGTAAACTCCTAGGAGAGCCCCCACCCTTGGCGCCAAACCGGAAAAAGCGCCAAGCGATAACGAAATGGCGCCAAGCAAACCCGACAACGGTGACAAGTAAATATAGCAGTATAAGATGGATGCGCAATGAAAATACATGTAAACAATACAGAAATTTAACATTTAAGATAAAAATATAACAGCACTTACTTTCTTATTGTTGATCCTTCCCAAGTGGAGGGTAAAGTGTAACAACTGCTTTTAAAAAATTCTGGAAAGTCTCGTTGCTGAGTGAGTGATCGCGAGACGCCATAAATACTCAGCGAGGTAATGGTCGAACATGCCTTCTGCGTGGCTGGTGTGATTACGGAGAAAACGTTTTATTGCCGATTAACTTACTATTGGAAAACCATGAATTATTTCTTATAATTCTGCAAACATCATGCGTATTCACACCTTTTTTTCGACATCTCCATTCAAATCCATCCAAAACACTCTTTTGTTCATTTAATCCCATTTGCTCATTACATTTAGGACATTCATAACTTGAAGCAATTAATCCTTCTTTCATACACCATTCTCAATCAATTCTTTCTTGCTTCTAGCATTCAATAACGTAAAAAAAAACTTTTTAACGTGTATTCACTTACAAGCGCAGTTACCATGACGGGCGCAATTATTTCAACCTGGTGCCCAACAAAATGAAATTTTGTTAAAACTAAGAAAGCAGAATATAAAAAAAAGAAAAGGGCGACCCACTGCTGTTTTTGGGCGCCAACAAATGAGTTTTCAAAAAAATGGCGTCAAAATTCTAGAAAATTTAGGGTTGCCATATGTTGTATTTAAAAGCTAAAACCAGTGTTACCATGACGGCGCAATTGAAGAAATCGCAAACCAAAGTAATTTCGTCGCGCGATGGATGCAAGGGAAAATTGGTGGTTCTTATTAACTTTCAAGTCATTCACCCTAGGAGTGAACCCTCTTGTGGGTTCACTCTAGGAGAGCTCGGACATTTACAAAAGAGTAAATTGAATATCAAGTTAAAACTAAGAAAGTCTCAAAAAAAAAAAAAAAAAAAAAAAAAAAAAAAAAAACCCCAGAATATAAAAAAAAGAAAAGATTTGACAGAACATAGCAATTTCTTCTCTACAGGAATATCTGCCAACAAACACAGCAAGATATTTAATAATTGTGTAATTTGTGTAAGCATGAGTAAACTTGATGACATCTTATTAATCATACCTATATATATACTTAATAACTATATATATACTTATTACTTTATACCTATATATATACTTATTACTCCGAAATAAAAAATTTTTACATGAACTTCTTAGATACCAAAGGAAATATAAGCAATAAAAAATGAGTTACTTCAAACAAAATGCTTATAAATGAATTTTATTTACCTTTGCTACCAGTTGGCGACGATATCTTTCGAGGTTTAGCTCTTATGTCATATATAATAGGATATTGAAGCCATGGTACCCTTTAAAAATAAAAAAAACTTCAACGATTAATACATCTAATAAAAGTGATAATTTTATAAGAGAAATATATGTACACAATAAGGGTTGTTGACTTATAAATTCTTTAATTTTAACACATATAAAAACACATTTACATCCACATATAGGTACTCTCTTTCTTAGACAATACACAAAACACTTAACTTATGTAAAAATTTAAATAGTAGATATTAAATCATAGATCTTAATTGTCCCATGATAGATTGTAAAGTGTCAACCAATTATTTTACTAAGAATTTGACACTTGAATGATTTCAATTAACAAAAAATTAAATTTAAATATCTTGTTATTAAATTTATTCTAGTGAAAGACAAAAACCTTTCGGTAAATTTTGAAAATAAGATTATTAGAGATTTGATATAAAAACCACTTTGGAATTTTATAAAAACATTTAGAAATCTCATCCAATAAAAAGCATTTTCAAAAAATATCCAAAAAACCATATTTTGTTTAGTTACAAGCGTATTATCAATGTCATCCGTTTACTACAATGTTAGGAAATTATGGTAAAAATTCAAATTAAACTTTGATGCACCAATTTTCAAAGTTTAAATTGACAAATAATGCTATTATATATTCACCAAAGTACATAAAGAATATGATTTACAAAAGGAGAAAGAAATAGTTAAAAAGTAATAAGCAAATTTTTAAAATAAATATTACAAAAATTAGTTGAATCTTAAAATATATGCCTGGTATTTTCACAAATAAAGAAAACTGTATAATTTGTAAAAATTAAGAAATAAAGAATTTTTATAAGTCATTGAGGTGCTATATATATACTTGCACCTAAATATAATTTAAGTAAGACACTATGAACTCAAGAATTTAAATTTATTTTTAAAATAGAAGGGCAAAAAACACCCAACAATGTGGTATTTAAAGTAGAAGGAAAACAAGGAGAGGACAAAACAAAGAATTTGTTAAAATCAAGGAGAAAAATATGAAAATAAAAAATGCTCTAGTATATAAACTTTGGATTTCACAGTTTTGTTTTGTATGATTGACACACAAAAAAAATTCTACAGAAAACTTTCTTTATAGCAAGTAACAATGACAATCGTTATAATAAGTTACTATGTAATTGCCAAAAGGCCAAATTCCTAATGATCATACGATAAATATAATCATGTATTGTCTTTGAATTCCAAGAGCACTCATTAGACCTGCACAATTCAGATACAACCCGATTTGATAAAAGGGTAAAGATGTCTCGGTATTAAGAGTTTTCAAACAAAAAGTTATCGATACTCTGAAACTGAAAGCATTTTTTTTACCTTAAGATATACATGCACTTTTAAAAAAAGAAATCAAATGTAATAAATATGTACTTCTTTAAAGAATTTTCTGTAAAACACAATAGCATGATGAATGAAATTCGCAAGACTGTGATATCACATGAATTTAACTTATTGAACTCCAAGTTGTCCCCAATAAAATTCTAAAACATTCTTCTAATAACCAAAACTTCTTTCTTCCAATATTTTGGTAGAATAAACTTCCAATTTTTGTTTTTCAAACTGAAGAAAAATTCAGTTATGATAGTCCCTCCCTCACCCTTTCAATTTCTGCGATAAGTTCGCAAATTTTTTTTAATGAAACCAAAGCAAATTATTCTGGAAACAAATGCAATATTAGGATGTAATTTTCGGGAGGAATAGTGTGTTGGATTTTATTTTAGTATTGGCAAGTACTTTTAAACAATAAAATTAGTAGTCAACTTTTTACACTTTACTCTGAAGGATGTTGCACTTTAACCCCTTAATGTATTTATTCAGATTTTTCTCTCTTCAGTACTTATGCATTTTCAGGTACTTGCATATTAACAACACCAGAGCCCAATTTGCACCGCACGTATCCCATCAATGACAATTTAAGCTCATTTCGGGCCCTGGGCACAGAAGATCTACAGGCCCCTTGACACTGTCAAAATGAAATTTACAATCAGAGAATAACGGATAAGTCCAGCTTATCCGGGCCCTTCAAGGCCTTGGGCGCTTTCAAATCAATAATCACTCTAGAATCTTCACATTTCAGTAGAAAATGGCACAATTCTCAAGAGCACATTTGGCTGTGGTGATGTTAATGTAAAAGTACCCATTTTCAACTTCCCTTATTTATGTGCAATGCAGATACATGTTTGAGTTAAAGAGCATTAAACTTGCTCTTTAAAATGTTTATAACTGAAGAAACATGTTACCTAAAATGAAGACCTTCACTGTAGATGTCACTTTTTACACCACCAATACGGCTGAATATGATTGCTCTATGACCACCATCAACTAAAAGGATAGAATTTTATTATAAAAGGGAAAAAAATTACAAATTTTATAATTATTGACTTCAATTTTATTACAGTTTATGTACAATAATTTGGACAAAATGGGATAAACATTTAAGTTCAATGCAAAGAACGGTTAAAAACAAATCAGACCTCCCTTTGATAACTTTTAAGCATCAACTACAATTATTAAGTATAATTTATCTGAAAATTTTCTGTATTTAAAAAACAAACTAAGGGTTTATTACATTTGAGCCAATTTTTTTTCCCTACAAAGGCAGCAAAAACATAAGACTTAAATAAACAATTAAAGTAGTCATTAACAAATAAATGTTGCGGTTAAACTGAAACAAGTGTTTTTTAAAGTGAAGAGAGCACAAATAAAAACCCTTGATTCAAAAAGTCACAAAATTCATTATACTACAAATCATGTGTAACCCCCCCATCCCTTTTCCCGAGCTTGGGAGTACGACGATCAAATGCTGCACATCACGATCTTTTATTTTACCTACTTACCAAAATTTTATTTCTATACAACGTATGTTGCAAGAACAATAAACAAAACAAAAAACCATGTTCAACTCATTAGCATATTTAAAACCCAATTCATTGTTAGTCTTATAAACGGTTAAGTAATGAATACAGAAACTTGGAAACATTACATAACAAAACTATACACGTTACAAAATGTATTATAGCTACATATATACACATGAACACTACAGGCAGTTCAAGGATTTTTCATATACTAACACGCTTAATGTACAATATTAAGGATTAGAATAGGAAGAAATAAAATTTTAGAATAACAAAATATATTATATTTGGGATGATGCAATTTCAATGAACAAACATATCAGCATTCATAGATAGATTTCCTAAAATTTTCAACGAATATTATTTCCAGCATTTAAAATAATGACTTAAAGTTGAATGAAATTGAAATATTTATACATAATTAGCAATAAATTAGGCTTAATATTTACCGGTATACACAGATTGGGTAGCACCGTAGGCTAAACCTCCAGCGGCAATTAATAATTTTAGACCAGTAGCTAATCCACCACCTCCCTTCGGTAATCGACTTGCGAAATCTTTCAATTGTTGAGACATATTTATTTAGAGGATCGTTTTAAAATTTTTACACAACTTTCGAGATTTACAATCAATTTATTCACGCTTTCCTCAGTTACCTTAATGAAATGTTGCCATTCTTTTAAAACATAATACACAGTTTTCCGAAAGCTTGATGCCACAGCAAAATAATATGAAGGAGAGCACTCAGGTACAAATTAAGAAATTCACAAATGATGCATTTTAAGAAGGGACATTTCCATATGAAGTAACAACATTAATATTTGAATGTATTCTTTTTTACTAACCATGTAACTAATATGATAATTGTAATTGCAATGTAAAAAAAGTCAATGCATCTTTTCTTTTTTTTTAGATATTTCAATTTCCTCGTTCGACCTTTTAATTACTGCCAAGACATGTAGTTGAGATAATCTTTCGTTAATAATGCATTACAAAAGAATTATTCTGAAAACAGAATTCATTGCTAAGAATACAAATATCACAAACATTTGGGATATTGCTGAGCCATACAAGCAAAATAATTTCTTAAGAAATAATCTTTAAGTCTGTAAAACAGAAGTATCTACACCAGGGGTGGGCATACTTTTCCAGGGTACGGGCTACTTCTAGTTTTTTCAAGGTGTTACGATCCACCCAGGGACATAGATGTAATGAGTTAAAAGGAGATATATAATACTGTCGAACCTCTATTTAACAAATTTCTCTATTTAATGAACTTTTTCTTGGAACCAAGAGCATTTCATGATTTTCTTCGCAAAATAACCACCAAATAGAGAAGTACATTTTCTGCTTAACGAAATTTTCAGTTATGATTCGATTTTTCCCTCTTTATTTTTAAAAATATTTCTGGACCTTCGAATGATGAAATTATTATTAGGTCTTACTGAATTTTGACCTTCAAAGTGGTAGACTGAGTGGTAGTGTTTTGCGCTTCCACACCACAGCAGGTCCGGGGTTCAAATCCCATGCTGGGCAAGGTCGACTCAGCCTTTCTCCCGTTCAGGGGGTCGTTAAATGTGTACCAGACTTGCTTGGACACCAAACACAGGGGATTCACGTGAGGTTGACCACCTGACCGAAACATCTGCTCAAACACCTTAGTGTCTAAGATCAAGAAAACTGAGATGGGCACAGCAGGCATTGACCGTCATGGACTGTTGGGCCATTGAGTTGAGTTGAGTAAAGGTGGTCACCCCAAAATGTCTTGGTGGTCCATTGGTCGATCGTGGTCGACTTAATGTTCACTCCGGATCTGCACTATTAAAATTCGTAGGTAAACAAACGTAATTATGTACAAGACTACGTGTATCTTTGCATGAACCACACGACGCAGAAACTCGCCGAGGGTACCAAAAGCTCGGGAATGATCCGGGAAATCCGTTTTGACCATTTATATTCCGATTAGTTAAAAAGATATTAAATAAAAACTTTAAAACGCATTAGTGCCATTTTTTCCCGCCAGGGGCCAAGTTGAAAATCTCCGACCCGTATTTTTATTCCTCCAGACGTTTTTAAAACACGATCTAATTTTTTTTCCTGAAACTCAGACAAAAAAATTACAGGATCGGAAAGACCATTTACTTCGCCACGATACGGTATAATTTATTTTACAAAATAATGGTATTTTCCATTTTTTACGATATTTTTAAAAATCATTCAAAATCGATACGTTTTTATGAAAATGATTTCTAAATCCTTCCGCTTGCATTTATTTTTTCGCGTTAATGAAACGATATTTAACACTAAAAAAATTCATGCTTTTCTCATTTAGAATCAGTCATTTAAAAAATTAAACGTCAAAAAGTTTTGTTTTTTTTTACAATTTTTAAAAAAAATACTCAATATTTTATTTAAATACTTAATAACTTCTTTATTTATAAAAATAATCTCCCGAAACTTCTTTTCCGTGTGTAGAATATTATCCGTAATCTGTACAATGATTGAAAAAATTACTTAAAAATTACGTTCTTAAAAAAATTGTGCTTTACGTTTAATGCCATTTTTACGGGATTCCGTTAAAACGATATTTTCCTTAAGTTTTTTATTTTAAAATTTACTGTTGTTTGTTATTGATGTGTGAAATTTGGAAACTTCAATCGGGGAACTTTAATCTCCTGGACGTTGCAGTCGAGTGCAAGGGCAAAGACATAAGGCTGGGAATTCCCCCTGTTATGCGGCTCCTCGCCTGAGTTATTTATAGAATCATTTCATTCATTACGGATAATTGTTTTAAAGTGCATGCTTTTATTTTTTATAACACACACACAACTGATACTTAACTTCATTCTTAAAGAATTACTTATTGAAGATCAGTGGAATGAAAAACCGTATAAACAAAAGAAAACTCTGAAATTTATATTTTTATATACATAGTATTACTTTTTTTTTCAATGACTTTATAAAAAAAATGTAAATAAATTTTTTCCCTGGCTTTTTACCCTTTTATTCAAATACATTTTTAATCTTACATTCAAAAACAACACAATAAAGAAATTAATAGTCTTCAATAAACAAGGGGGAGAATTTTTGTATAACAGTGGAATAAAAAACCTTAAAAATTCTGTTTTCACAAAGCAACAAAACTTTGCATACAAATAAATTTATTTAAAAAAAGGTTTATTGATTATTAAATCATATTTTAGAAAATTACTTTGTATTTTAAAAAAATAAAATAATTACTGCAATTATATAAATATTTATATTATACTTCATAAATATAATTTTTAATAAATACTTTTTGTAAATTTTGTTATAATAAACATTAAATGATATTTTACATAAAAATTAGTTACAAAAAGTTTTATAAAATGAAATACAATATGCTATAAATAAGATATTATATAAATTATGATAATAATACATAAAATTATTGTTAAAATGATAAATATGTTAGTTTTGTATAACGTACTTTTTTTGTTGTCAGATGCGTGTTTAAATAATTTACTAAACACAGTGGAATGAAAAACGTTAAAATTAAAATAAAATGTCAAATGTTTTCATCAGATTGTTTTCTTTTTGAATGTTTTTTTTAGTGCATTATATATATATATATATATAGGCCTTCCCCCATACTCTGTTTTTTTTATAACTTATATATATTTATATGTTTTTCAAACATTCAGAAAAAAGCAAGCGTTTAAATAGCAATATGTAAATTTTCTTTTATTTATTAATTATAGAAATTTGAATTTTATAAATATATGTATGTTTTTTTAAAGGATTATTTCTATTATTTCATTACTAAAGGAATTCTTTGTTAATTAAAAAGTACATCGTCTATTATTTTGGATCAAAATACATTTAGGAGACATTTTTAAGCTAACTATATGTAACGATTGATTGATTCATGAAAATCTGAAATCTATTTTATTATTTTAGATTCTTAGAAACTAACTATTATTAAAAAAATGATGAAAGTTTGTTTTACTCTTAGCATCAGAATCGTTTTCGTTTTATTGCTTCACATTAATAATTTTTTTAACTCTAACGCAATATTGTTTTTTATAAGTCATACATCAAAATTTGAAGCTATATCTTATCTGTGAGGGAGAGGGGAAGATAGAACAATAATTTTACACAAAAAAACCTGTGTTATGCCGGGCTATAGAGAGGGGAAAGAAACCTGTCTTAAATCAAAAATAAGTAGAATGGAACAAATTTCAAAAAAGGGAAATTTTTTGACATAATTTTAGAAATCACTCACATTGTGCGCGTACAAACACACACACACACAAATGCTGGTGTCATGAGGAAAAAGAGAAAGTCTGTACAACGCTGGGCCATGCAGCTAGTAGTTTAATTATTCCTTGTTGTTGTGACTAATGCCACCTGCCTGATGAAGTCAGATTGAGGCCTGGCGAAATTCATCGCAGATAATGGCTACAATTTTTACGTCTGTCGTTAGCTTTAGCTTTGAGCACCATGCAGGTGACAGTACGATTTTGCTCTGTTCCACCCCAATTTAGAGGGAGAAGACCCTGAGGCTGACCAGGGTCTCCCGTCTTTCTTCTCCTTCCACCAACCACATGAGAGAACTTGCGGCTCAATGGCTATTTAGAGTACCCCCATGCCGCAAAGGCACTATACATTTATAGACATTCATGCCTTCTCTGGGATTCTAACCGCAGTCAGTGTCGCTAACCACTATACCGGTTGGGCGACTAATTATTCCTTATAATTTATATTTAGATTGTATTAAAAGTTAGAGAATTTTCTGGTTTTGGTTGCTTATTAATGCTAACAAAATCGAATTTATCCATTCTTACAAAGGCCATTATTAAAAACCCATCATGTAGAGGGTTGAAGCATGTGGAATTTTTAGGAGCTTAAAGGCTTCATGTTGATATAAAATGGATATAGAAATGATACCGTCTTATAAACATCTTCGTTATTTGACCATGTCTAAAAACAATGAAGTACATTGGCAGAGGTTTGCTGACCTTGTGCAAGGTAAAAAAATAAGCAGTCAAAAACGTTCAATATACAAACAGACACAAGTTCAGAAGCATACACAAAGAGGGGAGGTGTGAGAGCTCGAATCCCCTCATAGACCAACAGATATTTAGTTTTTACCCCTTGAGTTTTAGAGATCACCCCTTGGCGCTTTCGTCAACGAATTTTTTAGAATGTATTTCCCATCTTCATGAAGGAGATCTTTGTGCGCCACTGCATTAGATATTCTATTAAGAAAAAATAGTATTTCATCTCAATGGTTCTTAAATCTATGATACGTGTACTTTTCAGGATGTAAGTGATTATTGACGTGTAAATGATTTGAAAGGGATAAGTGGGCAATTCCGAAACCAAACAATAAATTTTCGCTTAAATATTTTATAAAAGATAGTTGAGATCGTAATAGGCATTGTTTCAATTGAACCTTGTGTTAGAGTCGTAATTTTTAAATGGACGTGTCGTGTAGAGGGACTGATTCACATTAACTCTGTCAAGGTTGTAAATTAACCTGTCGGTGTGGTGTGGATGATGTGAGTAGAGTACCAATTCAGGTGTTAATTTTCCTATGTTCACGATTCAATATTATGAATATTTGTTTATTTCTTCACGGTCGGTCGTTTTCTGTTTGTTGCATTGAATATTTGTAGTTGCATATTTTTACTAGGTTTGTGTGAAGATCCGATAACCACACCTAATGTATCTAATAATCTTAGATCATGGTTTGATGGTGGGATCCACATCTGATACCACTTTCCAAATTCTTGCTGCTCCAACATGAAGATTTATTGCAAGCTGTATAAAATGTGGTTGATAGATTTTGAAGTCAAACTGGACTAGACTGTGTCAGATATGTTTAGTAAATAGGCAAGTGATACTTTTAAGGATCCCTAATTGCATGAGCATTGGTGTTTGTTTACACGTTTACTTTTTCCTAAACCCTTTGATCTGTTACAAATTCTGCACCATCTCGACATCATTTCTAAATCCAGGACCTTGCCTGTGTTAATTGACAGAACAGCAACACAACCATTTAACAATGAATGTCCCCGTCTCTTTGCCACATACCATCAACTGAAACTCCCCATTCATCAACATCTAAAGAAGTCTTTTTCAATTTCCTAACTTTATCAGCAGCTTCAGTCGTAACATTCTTTGATACGACAGAAGCAACATTCAAAAAAAATTTTCGGCAAGACCTGTATGCAGCTTTTGACAGGGAAGGAATGTTCAAACTGGCACACAGTTTCTTCGAAGATGTGAATGGCCTCTTCTAATTATCCTCATTCCCCACACAAATAGCAAATTTATGTCATTCATTTTATTTGTTTTTCTAGTACTTTGAAAAGCATTGACAAACATACAGTTTTTGTACTTCAAAGTCAAACCTGAAGATAAGCCATAGATTGAATCTTCTCTCAACTGAAGATTCACTGTCAAACAAGAGGGACAATACAAACAACTAAACACACTGTGTAGAATTTCCACATCAAAGATTCGATTCCCTAACATTTTTTCATCTTTAGATGGAATATTTTCAGAAGAGACAGATGTGTGGTATTCAACTTCTGTTCACTTACTGTTGATACATCCAACGACCTCTAGTACGTTCTTTGAAACGATTTCCAGTAAATTTTCGCTTTTGCGAATTAGATTTATTCTTGCGATTTCCCATATCAAATAATAACCAGATTATTTTACGTAGTATTAAAATATTATAAATGTTAAATTACGTGAAAAAACCAGAAAGAATTTCAGCAAAATGATTCGAGAAAAGCCGCAGCAAAACCGTAAGCAAACAACACTGTCAAATAAAAACAGAATGATCGTTGCCACTTTTTTCAAAACAAAATTCAATACTAAAATAATGGGACTAAAAGATAGATCATACTGCAAGTAAAATTATTCAATTTCAGATGAAAAATTGCATAAAAGTACACAAAATACGAATATAGAATACGACTTCCAGTTTCGAAACAGATGCTTCCGATTGTTTTTGATGAATATGACTTGTTTCAAAATTGTTGCAACTTTTTTTCTAATTATTGTGCAAACAAAACAAGAACAGTTTTAGTTTGCAAAATGTTTGAATTTCAATTTTTAGCAAAAAACTAAAAATTGAATTTTTCGTCAAAATTGACGTTTTTAACGGTGTCGGATACCTTAAGAGTATATATGTTTTTATTAAGAAAAATGAAAATTGAGCGTTTTTTTTTAACTTTCGAAACCTAACTTTATTTTTTGGGTTCAAATATTTTTGTGTGTATATCAGTGTTTCTCAAAGTGTGGGGCGCGCCCCCTGGGGGGCGCGAGCATATCGAAAATTTAATGATTTTTTTTAAAAAAATAACCGGAAAGAAGTGAAACAAAATACTTTTTCCATAATAAAAGAAATACACAACAACACTGATATAATTTATGTTTATCATCTGGCGTTCTTCTGTTTTGACATAAAATATTACTCGTTAAAAGAAAAAACGAAACTCAGACCCTGAGAAAATTCTAAGAAGATAAACATTTCATTACTGTAATTATTATTGAAATACTGTATATTAGTTGTAGAAAGAAAAGGAAGACATGATTCACTTTTCAGCCAGGCAGCATAATACATTTGCTGGTCATTTATTTGATTGACCTTCAAACTTACTGGTAGGGTTTCTACATTAGTTCCATCCCATCTTTTATGTATTTGTTTTTCGCATAGGGAAATTGTAAATAATGAAGAGTTTTACGATATTTGGAAAAGAATTGATTGATTTTTGAAGGATTATTTGGCTAAGATTTATTTTTACGAGTAATCTCAAACATATAAAGCATAGTGAAAAACGTCATAATCCTTTTTAGAGCATCCGTATTTTTTTCTGAATACACTTATAACCAGGCAGCGGTGGCATCTGTGATCTGTATTGAAGGAAGTTGAAACTGATGCATATTGTTCATGATTGAGAAACACGATGAACATGAAACGAAAGGAAAATTTTCAATGGCTTCCTAAAGAACTCCATCAACTGAAATATGAAGCCATAAGTGTACCACAAGGTTCAGTTCGACTTGTCAAAAAGACACAAGAAAGAAAAAAAGTTTAACTTGCTATTTGTTGATCACCAAAGGTGTCACGAGTTCGAGCCCAGTACCACTAAAGAACCGTCGTGAAAGGGAGAGGGGCACGTTAAATCTGTAAAGAGCTCAAACGTCCTCTTGTTGGAATGGTGTGGTAGTTAAAAGAGGCCAGCTCAAGTATCGTCCTCGTCAACCATGGTTCAAAATTACGAGGTCCGTCTCTAAAAGCCCTCGTGTAGCTGAACAGTACGACGTTAATATTCACTCACTCGATCATGAATGCTCATTAAAACTACAATTACTTGAACAAAATATGACAGCTTTGCCAGCAAGTAACTTTTCTGTAATATTAGTGAAAAGTATCTTTGCTTTTCGTCCTTTATTAAGATCTTTCACTTGTCAATAATTTTAGTTCAGTTTTATTGGACTTTTTCTCAAATCATCAAAGAAAGATTGAACATTCCTTGAAAGCCGGTAAGTATACTTTCTCTTAATTAAATTATTCACTGGAATTCCAATTTGTATCGTGTAGAGTAAAAATAATTATAAATAAATGATTGGGGTTACTGAGTTCCCCGCACTACCATCAGCGTTAGTATCGAGTGCGCGCCTTCTCCCGGGTTAAAACATTTTAAAGTCTTCTCGCTTTAAATATTAAAAAGTAACACAATCATTATTCATAGGAATTTTATATTCTTTTTCATTACTTAACATTAATTCTAAATGCTAATTCTGTGATGCTTAAAATTACAGTTCTTTTAAACAGTTATTTACAATTATAGCATTTATCTAAAAAAAAATCATTTTACATTTTTGTATACAATGTCGTGCACGCAGTTTTACTCTCCTTACAGTTCAGCTATTATATCAAGAATAATGTTATATTTTTTTTAAAAAATTAACTCGTGCGAAGAGCCGGTGTTTCAGCCAGTATACGTTTAATGCATCAGTACTGAAGAAGGTATTTTATAAATAGTTTCTTAATACTGAATTAAGAACAAGTTTAATAATTATCAGTGACTTCCATGGGCTTTTCTTGTAGAGCAAAGTTTTTCAAAGAAAGGTTTAATATCAGATATTGACACTGAGTTATTTTTCTTCATTTAGCTGAGATCTATATTTTGTCTTCAAAGCAGCCACCGCAGAAAATCCTGTTTAACATAGGTAGGATTTTCAAAATGGTAATAGTATACGAAGTGCTTTTGTTTTCAGTGCAGAAATTATAATTGAAAATTGGGTCGCCAGTATTGAAAGTTTGAGAAACACTGGTGTACTATAAAAATAATTATAAAAAAAGGATTGGGGTGATTCAATAACCCCGCTGGACCATTAGTATCGAGTGCGCGCCTGCTCCAGGGTTAAAACATGTTGAAGTCTTTTCGCTTTAAATATTAAAAATAATACAATTATTCTTCATCTGAATTTTATATTATTGTTCGTTATTCAACATCAATTCTAAATGATAATTCTGTAAGGCTTAGAATTATAGTTCGCTTTAAACTAATTATACTTTGAGCAATCATTAAAAAAAATCATTTTACATTTTTGTAAACATTGTCGCGCACTTGGCTTTACTCTCTCCTTACAAAATTCAGCGATTATTTCAATAATGTTTTGTTTTCTTATAAATGAACTCGTGCAAGTGGGTACTTCAGCCGGTATACTTTTAATGTATCAGTGCTCCATAGTAGTTTATAACTAATTCATTAATACCAAATTAAGAACAAGTTTAATAAGTATTAACGACTTCCATGGGCTTGTCTTTTATAAGGAATGCTTATGATTAGAAATTGACCCTCTGAGTTCTTTTTCTATATTTAGCAGATATCTATATTTTGTCTTCTAAGCAGCCACCGTATTTTGCAATAAGTCCAATTTAAAAATTAGAGAAAGGAAAAATAACACACATAATAATTATCCTATTATTTTATTTATTTATTTATTACTTAAAAGTAGTATACAAAATTTAATACTTATGTTACTAATTTGTATGGTTTATAATTAAGATCGCCTTTTGTAGCTTTACCATCAAAGTTCATTATTATTGCATTCAGTGCATTATTAATGTATAAGGGGGGCGCGATAAAAATTGTGATCGAAAAGGGGGGCGCCAGTATTGAAAGTTTGAGAAGCACTGGTGTATATGCATACAGCTCAAATTAACATTAGTATTTTTTTAGAAAAATTAGGACCATGCCACGATGAAGTTATATATATTGCTGTAAATAAATCTGAAAGAAATTTGGGCGTTAGATTATTTATTTTTAACTAAGCGCATGCTGTATAAAACGTAATAACCTAACTAATTATAGATTTTTAAATGTTAGTTATAACTTCTCATCACTGAAAACGCTTTTTTTTTCGTAGTTCACCGTATTCGAATTGAATTATACCCCGCATTTTTGTGTAAAATACTATTTCAAAATAAACCTTTTACTGTTGAAAGTTGTTTTTAATTAAAATAAAATTTTGTAAGCAATAGTATCAGAGCACATTTGTCAGGTTTGGCTTATATAGTCGGAATTTTGATTGATATCGAAACGTTTCTATAGTATAAACATAATACTTTTTCCTATAGGTTGCCCTAAATTAATCTATTTCCGAATTCATAACTGGAAGATCTATAAATCGTAGCAAACTATCCATTCAAGGGGAAACGTTTCGTTACAATAGAATAGTTAAAATAAAAGAATTGACTTAAAAAAGAAAATTATTTTTTTATACTTTAAAATAAGTTATTGTATAACAAAAAGGGTTACTCACAAAAAAAATGAAGACGAATACAGCAAAAAGAAGCACATGAAAGAATACAGAAAAAATTCACGTTTCTATTTACAAATTTTACAAGTTCTTTTATATGTAAAGCCTTAGTCATACAGCGTACATCAATGCGACAGTCTAGTTCCAGCCTCACTCTAGTCAATATGGTACTATCAACGTTATTGATAGAACGTGTTATTCTTTCATGCAGTCCTGCTACATCACACAGCAAAGGAGATATGAAAATTTGGGTATTATGTAAAAGTCCAAGTGTTTGGATAACAACGAAAGGATAACACGTGCTGTCAATACCGTTGATAGTACCATGTTGACTACAGTGGGGCAGGAGCTAGACTATTACATTGATGTATGTCGTGGTACCAACGTGGTACCACTTATGGAACACATGTTGTTGTTGTTGCTTAGGCCACCTGATTGACCGTAGCATCAGATCAAGGTCCATGAAATTCATTGCGGCTAAGGGTAGAATTTTACGCCTGTCGTTAGCTTTAACTTTGAGCACCATACAGGTGAGAGTACGATTTTGCTCGGTTCCACCCCAATTTTGAGGGAGAAACCCTAGGAGTGGTCAGGGGCCTCCCACCTCCCTCTTCCCCTTCCACCAACCTCACGGGAGGACTTGCGGCTCGATTGCTATTTAGAGCAGCGGTCGCCAAACTTTTTGACCTCAAGGATTAGTAAATTCATACTTTAAATCCCACGGACATCTAATAGGATTTTGTGAATGATAGATATATTTATAAAAAATAATTGTGATCTAAGAACGCAATTAATGCAGCTTAACCCTCTGACCGGAAACCTCGTCTCTCAGACGGGAATGATTTGCTTTGATGCCTGTAGATAACGCTATTATGTGATTTTTGGGGTGGGCTGCCTTGACATCTTCAGTTGGACTCTACCCAGTGAGAGAATCATGTGGTGGTACATGGCGATTTTTCTTATCTATCACCGTCTATCATACGGATATTCCTATAGTTTTTTGGGGTTTCGTATTATTATTTTTAATTACTTTTACATGAATATAAATAATTTTTAATCATTTTTTATAAAAATACTAGTCACAATTCTAGTGATAATAATATATTAATACAGTGTGCCTCACAAAGACTTAAATACTAAAAATTCTACTCAATTTCGTGAGTGATAAGGAAAACAGTCCTTAAAGTGATAAAATTAAAAAAAATTGCGTATTCATCTGTCAGACGGATATTTCTCAGTACGGAAAAAAATTGTTTTTTCGGCCAGAAGGTTAAAACATAACTTGAAGTGAGTATATTCCACATTTTTCTGGCTACCAGCAAAATTTTCTCGCTGACCACTAGTAGCCCACAAACCACCACTTTGGCGACCTCTGATTTAGAGTACCCCAATGCCGCGCGAAGATACTATATATTTACAAACATGTCTTCTGCCGGAATTCAAACCGCGATCAGCGTCACTAACCACTATACCGGATGGGCGGCATAGAACACCTGTAAAATATGTAAATAAAACTTGAATTTTTTCTGTATTCTTTTATTTGTTCTTTTATTGCTGTATTTTTTCATCTTAATTTTTGTTCTACAGCGTTCCGAAAACTTTGAGAGAATTATGAATAACCCTGTATAATATAATTTGAGGAGATGAATGTTGAAGTCACACACACACACACATAGAAATTGGTGCAATGCATATGTGTGTGCGTTTTTACACATATATGTGCACCCAGTAGCGCACACAGGAATTTTTCAAGGGGGTCCGGGATTGAAAGTTCACCTTTCTTGTGTATCATGCTCCTTTTGATTTTGTCGATTTTCGGGAACAAAATACAGTAAAAAACTAATTATTGAATAAATAATTAGCATTAATTAATAAAATTAATCATTAATAACAAATACTTAATTAAATTTTTCGTACTATAAACTTAGAATTATAATAAATCGGGAAAAAAATCAAGGGCTTTCTCGGGGGGTATCCGGAACCCCAGGACCCTCCCCCCTTTGTGTGCGCCACTGTGTGCACCAAATATTAGGGGACTGATATATGGTGAGTAGGTAGAAAAAGCCGATTCTGCTGTAAAGGCGGTGCAGGCGGTGCAGGCGGTTGCAGGCGGTTTGCAGGCGGTTGTAGGCGGTTGCAGGCGGTTGTAGGCGGTTGTAGGCGGTTGCAGGCGGTTGTAGGCGGTTGTAGGCGGTTGCAGGCGGTTGTAGGCGGTTGCAGGCGGTTGTAGGCGGTTGAGGCGCAGTGTAGGCGGTTGTAGGCGTTGTAGGCGGTCGTAGGCGGTCGACGTCAGTGCAGATTGAGTTGTTTCGTTCCTACTGACGAGTTGAGTTGTTTCGTTCCTACTGACGAGTTGAGTTGTTCGTTCCTGCTGCTGCGTTGAGTTGTTTTCTCCTGTTGAGTTGAGTTGTTTCGTTCCTATTGACGAGTTGAGTTGTTTTTCTCCTGCATTGGCTTTGATTTTCGAGCTGAGGAGGCGAGTTGAATTGTTTTTCTACAGCTAAGTTGAGTTGTTTTTAAAAAATGTGCACAAAAAATAAAAGTATGGGAATGTTAAACATGCTCATGCCGCCACCTATTGATTAAAATATACACTAATTATAGATTTTAAAATGATGGAAGTAAATAACGCTCACAAAAAAAAAAAATCCAGATTCAAACTCACGGCCTCAGATCAAAATGTCTCCACAGGTCAATAGTTTTTCAGTTACGCTAACCAATATCCTATGAAGGCATACAGACTTGAAGAAAACTTATGTTTATAATCTCATGAATTTAATTTTGCAGGCGAAGCAGTAGTTAAAATATACCGGTTCTGAAACAGTGGAGCCGGTGGCGCCAGGAGGTTGAGGCGCATGCAAACAAAAGAGGGGGGAAGCCCCCCCCGGATCTGAACCGGGAAGATGGTTTGTGATTGATAAGGGTTTCGGGGATCTGTACTGATAAGAAATGCACGCTTTTAGCGATAACGAGTTATATTCTGATATAGTTTTAATTAAATGATTATGATTTTTTTTTAATTACGTCATTGGAAGCAAATTTTAACTGGGATAAAGAGTCAAATTTTTCTGTACATATGATTATTTTATATAATTCCGTATAAATCTATTTCTGAAAATCATGATATACGTGTTGAATGATTATTTGTTATATTTCAAATTTGATGCTTTGTGCTTGTGATTTCTGAAACAGAGGATTGAAAATTAGGCAAACGAAAGGAGTGGAAATTCCCCCCGGGTCTGAACCGGGAGGATGGTACCCCCTCCGCTCTGATAATGGTTTCGGGGCTCTGTAAATGGGTACTAGAAATGCATGTTTTTAGAGATAACAATTTATATTCTTATATAGTTTTAACTAAATGGGTAGAATTCTGATTTGTTTTTAAGTACGTCATTGGAAGCAAATTTTAATTAGGATAAAGGGTCAAACTTTTCTGTACATATAAATATTTGTATATAATTCTGATAAAGTCTATTTCTGAAAATTATGATATACGTGTTGAATTATTGTTTATTACATTTCAAATTTGATACTTTGTGCATAACTAAAAATATATTTTCATTGATTTTGCATGTATTTTTTTTTATAATTCTGAGATAACTTAAAAAATACTATGCTTATATAAAGTAAAAGTTCTGCATATGTTTTTCGTTTGCAAAGTAGTTTCCTTACATGAAACATCCCTTTCCTATGATAATATATGCGGACCTTGTAATTCTGGTAAAACTTTCTTTGTTAGACGAATCTTAGAAATAAAATTAATTAATTCTTTTCCTCCCAAAATTATTTGGCGTTATGGAATTTATCCAAAATTGTTTGATAAGATGTCTGACATAGAATTTCATGAAGGCATGCTTTTCGATGTAGAAGATATTACTAATGCTTTCGTAATAATAGATGACTTAATGAATGAAGTAGGAGATGACAAAAGAACTTTCAAACTTGTTCACGAAAGGAAGCCATCATAGAGATATTTCCGTAATATTTATTTTACAAAATATTTTTTTGCAATGAAAAACAAATTATAGGAATATTTTTTAAATACTTCCTACCTAAGTTGTTTTAAAAATGTTAGAGACAAGCAACAGATCTCTTGTCTAGCAAGACAAATGTATCCATCTCAATATCGAAATTTATGATTGGAAAACTATACGAAATACAAATGCTGCAAATTTGACTATCCACTTTGTGAGAGATAGAAAAAATAAAACCTTTTCGTTTTTAATGAATTTTTCAAAAGAAAAATTTTTGATAGAGTTTTGTTACGAATAAATATCTCAGAACAAAAACATTGTATGCAAAACCTTTGTCATGGATAGAATATTAAGTGTGGTTTTGTGTTCTTCAACATTTGTTTTTAATTTTTAGTCTGTTTCCCTTCTTGTTCCTTACACTTAAATATATTAATATGAGTAAAGTAATTAAAAAGTTGAAAAAATATTGAAAAAAAAAAAAGTTGAAAAGTATTGAAAAAAGATGAAAAATATTGAAATATTTAGAATATTGTTGGTGGACTTGAGTATTTAAGTTAAGAGCACACAATATAGAGTGATAAAATTTCTTTTTTTTTTTTCATATTAATCTTAAAATAATAATAACTTTATAAATTTAAATATATGGTAAACTTATAAAAAAAATTCAAAGCAAAATCTTATTCATCTTATAATAATAATAATACAAACACAAAATATGAGAACAAAAAAATATTGTATTTATTCACCTTCTAAAATTTATTCTTACATTATATCATTTCTTAAAATATTGATACAATCTGAAATCTTTCTGTTTGCTACGAACAAATTCATATAAAATATAATTCATTGAAAAGCCTTTACTGATTTTCAACAAGAAAAATATAAAATAATGACCACATAGAAATAAGGAATATCCCTTGGTTAATCCATTTCTCAATAAATAAAGTCCTTCAGATCTCAACAATTTTCCTTTTATAAAACAATGTGCTAACAGAAAACTTAATTTAATCTTATATTTTTTAAAATGTATTATATGAGAAGCATTGAAATAAGTAACATCATTCAATATGAATAATAAATACATTCGACAGGTATATGCATAAAATGAAGAGGAAACATTTACATTCTTAAACAAGAAAGAATAAGATATATACAGAAATCAATATTTATAAAAGAAACTATTTAATTAAATTCTCATTTATATAAAATATTAGTTTTTTTCATTTATATGGCAGTCACCGAAAGCTAAAGTTGTAATACCATCTTCAAGAATATAGCTTATCGAAGGGGCAAAGTGAATTTTTTTTTACTTTTACAGAATGTATTTGATGTATAGAACTGTTAATGGGTTTAAACTCTCTTCACGACTTCTATACTTATTTATGAGGCAATTTTTATAGTCTTCATGAGAAATTTTACTTTTAAAATAGATATATGTATCTCTTTTGCTGTATTTTTTCTAAAGTTAATGTTTTTATGCTGTACATTTTTGCATTGAGACCTACGAACTCAGTTGCTACCATACCATTTAACTCATCTGTCATTTTTCCAAGAACATTATTAGTTAAAGGATTATAAAGAAAATGATTTGGAAGCAAATATATGGGTCATTTCAATAAAAAGAAACGAGTTTTCTTTGAATAGATACAAGGTCGTTATTAATTATTTTATAAGCATGAAATGCTGGAGATGCTATGAATTTCTTAACTTTAGCTTTCGGTGACTGCCATATAAATGAAAACTAATATTTTATATAAATGAGAATTTAATTAAATAGTTTCTTTTTTATAAATATTGATTTCTGTATATATCTTATTCTTTCTTGTTTAAGAATGTAAATGTTTCCTCTTCATTTTATGCATATACCTGTCGAATGTATTTATTATTCATATTGAATGATGTTACTTATTTCAATGCTTCTCATATAATACATTTTAAAAAATATAAGATTAAATTAAGTTTTCTGTTAGCACATTGTTTTATAAAAGGAAAATTGTTGAGATCTGAAGGACTTTATTTATTGAGAAATGGATTAACCAAGGGATATTCCTTATTTCTATGTGGTCATTATTTTATATTTTTCTTGTTGTAAATCAGTTAAGGGTTTTCAATGAATTATATTTTTATATGAATTTGTTCGTAGCAAACAGTAAGTTTTCAGTTTGTATCAATATTTTAAGAAATGATATAATGTAAGAATAAATTTTAGAAGGTGAATAAATACAATATTTTTTGTTCTCATATTTTGTGTTTGTATTATTATTATTATAAGATGAATAAGATTTTGCTTTGAATTTTTTATAAGTTTACCATATATTTAAATTTATAAAGTTATTATTATTTTAAGATTAATATGAAAAAAAAGAAATTTTATCACTCTATATTGTGTGCTCTTAACTTAAATACTCAAGTCCACCAACAATATTCTAAATATTTCAATATTTTTCATCTTTTTTCAATACTTTTCAACTTTTTTTCAATATTTTTTCAACTTTTTTAATTACTTTACTCATATTAATATATTTAAGTGTAAGGAACAAGAAGGGAAACAGACTAAAAATTAAAAACAAATGTTGAAGAACACAAACCACACTTAATATTCTATCCATGACAAAGGTTTTGCATACAATGTTTTTGTTCTGAGATATTTATTCGTAACAAAACTCTATCAAAAATTTTTTTATTTGAAAAATTCATTAAAAACGAAAAGGTTTTATTTTTCTATCTCTCACAAAGTGGATAGTCAAATTTGCAGCATTTGTATTTCGTATAGTTTTCCAATCATAAATTTCGATATTGAGATGGATACATTTGTCTTGCTAGACAAGAGATCTATTGCTTGTCTCTAACATTTTTAAAACAACTTAGGTAGGAAGTATTTAAAAAAATATTCCTATAATTTGTTTTTCATTGCAAAAAATATTTTGTAAAATAAATCTTACGGAAATATCTCTATGATGGCTTCCTTTCGTGAACAAGTTTGAAAGTTCTTTTGTCATCTCCTACTTCATTCATTAAGTCATCTATTATTACGAAAGCATTAGTAATATCTTCTACATCGAAAAGCATGCCTTCATGAAATTCTATGTCAGACATCTTATCAAACAATTTTGGATAAATTCCATAACGCCAAATAATTTTGGGAGGAAAAGAATTAATTAATTTTATTTCTAAGATTCGTCTAACAAAGAAAGTTTTACCAGAATTACAAGGTCCGCATATATTATCATAGGAAAGGGATGTTTCATGTAAGGAAACTACTTTGCAAACGAAAAACATATGCAGAACTTTTACTTTATATAAGCATAGTATTTTTTAAGTTATCTCAGAATTATAAAAAAATACATGCAAAATCAATGAAAAATATATTTTAGTTATGCACAAAGTATCAAATTTGAAATGTAATAAACAATAATTCAACACGTATATCATAATTTTCAGAAATAGACTTTATCAGAATTATATACAAATATTTATATGTACAGAAAAGTTTGACCCTTTATCCTAATTAAAATTTGCTTCCAATGACGTACTTAAAAACAAATCAGAATTCTACCCATTTAGTTAAAACTATATAAGAATATAAATTGTTATCTCTAAAAACATGCATTTCTAGTACCCATTTACAGAGCCCCGAAACCATTATCAGAGCGGAGGGGGTACCATCCTCCCGGTTCAGACCGGGGGGAATTTCCACTCCCTTTCGTTTGCCTAATTTTCAATCCTCTGTTTCAGAAATCACAAGCACAAAGCATCAAATTTGAAATATAACAAATAATCATTCAACACGTATATCATGATTTTCAGAAATAGATTTATACGGAATTATATAAAAATAATCATATGTACAGAAAATTTGACTCTTTATCCCAGTTAAAATTTGCTTCCAATGACGTAATTAAAAAAATCATAATCATTTAATTAAAACTATATCAGAATATAACTCGTTATCGCTAAAAGCGTGCATTTCTTATCAGTACAGATCCCCGAAACCCTTATCAATCACAAACCATCTTCCCGGTTCAGATCCGGGGGGGGGACTTCCACCCTCTTTTGTTTGCATGCGCCTCAACCTCCTGGCGCCACCGGCTCCACTGTTTCAGAACCGGTATATTTTAACTACTGCTTCGCCTGCAAAATTAAATTCATGAGATTATAAACATAAGTTTTCTTCAAGTCTGTATGCCTTCATAGGATATTGGTTAGCGTAACTGAAAAACTATTGACCTGTGGAGACATTTTGATCTGAGGCCGTGAGTTTGAATCTGGATTTTTTTTTTATTTGTGAGCGTTATTTACTTCCATCATTTTAAAATCTATAATTAGTGTATATTTTAATCAATAGGTGGCGGCATGAGCATGTTTAACATTCCCATACTTCCATTTTTGTGCACATTTTTTAAAAACAACTCAACTTAGCTGTAGAAAAAAAAAACAATTCAACTCGCCCCCTCAGCTCGAAAATCAAAGCCAATGCAGGAGAAAAACAACTCAACTCGTCAATAGGAACGAAACAACTCAACTCAACAGGAGAAAACAACTCAACTCAGCAGCAGGAACGAACAACTCAACTCGTCAGTAGGAACGAAACAACTCAACTCGTCAGTAGGAACGAAACAACTCAACTCTGCACTGACGTCGACCGCCTACGACCGCCTACAACGCCTACAACCGCCTACAACGCCTACAACCGCCTACAACCGCCTGCAACCGCCTACAACCGCCTGCAACCGCCTACAACCGCCTACAACCGCCTGCAACCGCCTACAACCGCCTGCAACCGCCTGCAACCGCCTGCACCGCCTTTACAGCAGAATCGGCTTTTTCTACCTACTATGGTGGTTCCCTGATATATCCATACATATATATGTGTGTAAATATGTATGTGTATAAGCATATGTGTATCTGAAGAATGAGCTGACACAGAAACAGGTTAAATTCTGATTAACTTTCTAAAAATCAATTTGAGATAGATCGAACTCGGTCCTGCTGAGAGTGACCACATGTACAAGGGAACATTATTACCAAAAACGAGTACACCAGATCAACAACGTTGTTAAGATAAGATGTGCTGTCCAGAGTTATATCTACAGATATCAAGGGACCCAGTGTAAGCAAAACATTCTCTACACCTCAACTCCACTCCCACCAGCTTGAAGAGTTGACATGCGAGAGTAAGGGTCGATGGATTCGTGCTGTGTTTATGCCACTCTCTGATTGATGGAGCAGGAAAAAAAGATTCATTAGACAAAGCTATTTTTCCAGTTCTCAAGCAACCATTTTCATAGTTTTTTGGCCTGCAACAAATGATTTTCTTAAAATTTTTCTACGATGTCAAAGACACTTCTGTTGGTTTCCTGCGGCTAAAGCCTATCCTTTTTAAAGTCCATCCTGTTCTGCTTTGGTTTATGTGTTTTGTGAGGCACCTACATTGAATTAAGCTATTATTTGAAATGCAGTTGTCCTTCTGTTGCAGCTTTTTAGTTTTATTAACCCATAGTGCGCCGGTTGATTTTCAAATAGAATGTATAACGTTACAACTTCTGATGTTCAATATAATGAAATATTTGATCATGCCTCTTTACTGTGGGCTTCTGTAGGATATATTTTCTTAGAAAAAGTATTTCCAGTTTCACCATGATATCCTGTCCATCTAAGTTTTTAATGACCTTAAAATCTTCTCAACAATTTTGAAGAAATTAAAAATTTACTTCATTTGTACAATTTTCAAAGAAAAATGTTTATTTTTCTTAATTGAACTACTTTTATCAGATTCGTAAGTTTTTTGTTAAAAAAAATTGCGGATTTTTCAACAGATATAGTGTACTATAAAAATTATTCAATATGTATCTTTACAAAAAAGATGGTAAAAAACATGAGAATATGATTAGTACAATAAAATATGTGCAAAACGTATGCTACAACATAACTCTCCATAAGCATTCTAAATGGAAACAATTCTTTAAAAACTGTCCTAATATATAATACATTTCCTTTTCATCTCTTAAAATTTTTTATATTGTTGTCAAAGCAAATAATGTTTTATTTTTAAATTTATATTCTATTTTTAGCACTAATTTATAATGTTGAAATCAGTTGCTTCTATTATGATTTTTTCTTATTTAAGCTACTTTTTTTCGTAAAAAATGCACGCTGCAAAGTGATAATTAAATTCATTGCAACATATGAAATTATTTATTTTTAAAAATAAATAATCTTAAAACACAAAAGAATTATAAATATTAAGAAGACATTAACTGTGTCGCCGTTAGAATTAAATTTACATGTTAAACATCTTTTAAATGAAAATTAAGTATATACGAAATTATTCGAAAAGAATAAAAGACGTACTTTTTTGAATTTTTGTATAAAAGTGTTATAAAGGATATATTCCAATTTACGTAATTTATAAAGGCAATTTTCTAAAATATATACCTAAAGCTCTATTCTTGTATTATAAACTCCCGCGATTATATAAAAACAAAGTAAATGAACAAAAACAACGCTATCAAAAAAGTCTTTTTTATTCAAATAAATTTAAAAAAAAGTAAACATTGACACACACAATTTTTTAGAACAAAAAGTGATTAAGAACAAACCTTACTGTGCGTGTAAGTTCAGTTACAAAAGTAATGAAAAAATGATGCAAAACAACTGAATGAGTATTTTTTTACACAAAAAACAAACTGAGTACATGAAATGGAACAAAACTGTGCTTTTTGCTTGAGTGCAGTTGCGAAAAGCTCTCCGAATATATTGAGTTAAGATTCTTGTTTTCATGAAACCATGGCAGGAAAGTTAGGTTTATAATTATTTTAAGAATAAATCAATATACCCACTTAAAAAATAAGCCCCTCTCCTTCTTCAAGCTTAAAGTTTGTTCCATTCCCTCTTGAAAGTGAATGAAAAAGATCTCCTTCGGTGTGATTTAATCCCATATTCTTTCATGAGGACACTTATTTCATCTCTTCTTATGAAACTAATAGATAGTTTTTCTTACAAAACATCGATTTTGATAAGTAAAAAAGATGCACCTCATAAGAATTATATTTGATTTTCTTTTTTAAAAACTCTTAAAGTTAAAATTTTTTTAAGGAGCATAATTCTTCTATTTTATTGCAGCATTTTGCCTTTCATTCTTTAATAAGCTGCGAAGGAATAGAATAAGGAATGAATCTCTCTCTCTCTCAAGATTTTCAGTGTAAGCTACGTTTAGAAGTTAATAACACAAAACCATCCTAAATTTGAGAGATTATCCATTTGTTGGAAGGGAATGAGCGAGTGAATATTAACGTTGCACTGTTCAGCTACACGAGGGCTTTTGGTGACGAACCACGTAATTTTGAACCACGGTCATGTGACGTGGACGACACCTGAGCTGGCACCCCCCCCTTCATCTCTCCTAACAATACCAACGTTGTTGGAAGGGAAAGTGCATTATCAGGATATTACTCTTATGTAAATTCGAATTTATTTTGAGAAGTCGAAAAATGTTTACATTGATTACTCATGTTTTTTTCGAAATATTTTTTAAAATATGGTATATTATACAATAAATATGTAATTAACAATTAATTCATTACTGTTTTACTATAATCGTTAAAAAAATTTAAAATTAATTGTTTTTTTTTTAGATTTCGCAAAAATTTTATACAATTTATTCATCATTTTACTAAGAACATTCAAGCATTTATTTAATATTTATATTTTCTGATAATCATTACAAATTTTAAAGTTATGCGAGTGTTTTGAATTTACAGCAATTTTAATTATCAATCAGAAGACCTCAGTTCACTAAAATTGTAAATTTAAAACTTAAATTCGAGCACTTAATTTATAAAATATGGATTTGATGAGTATTTCTTGACTTAGAATTAATTTGTAGCACAGTTATGATAATAACCAAAATTCGAAATTAAAGCACGTACTTTTATTCTTATTACTTTCCTATTGAAATCTATTGAAAAAGATCATATTTTCATTACTATATAGTTTTCTCTGTATTCTTTATCAACAGTAGCTAAAAATAATAAGTATTTGTTTTTCTTAATTAACTCGGAATGAAATTTAAAAGTAATATCAGTAATAAATTTTTGATCACAGCGTTTGATTCCAATTTTCTTTTTCACTGCTTATTGATCCCTGTCCTAGAAATTAACAGATAAAAAATATTCAAAAATAATATTTTAAGGAATAGAAGGCCAATCAAAGTAAGTACAAATTTTAACTAAACAGACTTGATTTTTAAATTTTTTTTCTTCTATAGTAATATCTGTGAATTATCAAAAACTAGAACCAATAAAGCTTTCTCAATAATATAGATTAGAACATCCTATTATTTTTCTGAATCATTAACAGTTTTATAGTTAATTTACGAAAGTGTAAATTACTTATATTTTTCAGTGCTGTCATAAATATACATGTACTTAAGTTTGGTAGCGAGAGTCACCACTAGATGGCGTCATCACTGAAATGACTCTCGCATTTGGGGATTTGCCGAGTCTGCTAAGGCTAAGTCGCTAATATGCAACCTATTAAAAAAAACACGTACTTAAGTAAATTTTTGAATTAATCGTTCTACCATTTATATGTATAAACACTGGCATGTCGTTAACTTCACATTTGGCTAGCGCACAAGAGAAAGTTTAAAAACATATAAAGATGAAATGAGTCATATCGATACTAATCGTGATATTAAATTATTTTCAAAATATTGATTTCCACGAATCGAAAGCCAAAAACATCAAATATGAAACATCACAACGGATTATTGGAACTATCGTCTGCAAGAAATTGTAATCTCAACGAAGCAACGGGATAAATTCGCGTGACGTCAGAGTCACATGATTACGACAATCACATGTTTCAAGCCAATCCGTTCATGCGCTTCGCTGTAGCAAACGTTTGCTGTTTGGGGAAACTTTCTTTTAAAAAGTACATATTTGTCAATAATAGTAACGTACATAAGTAAACAAAATGCTCTCGATTTAAAAGTATATGTATAATATATGATTTTATTTTTAATTTTGAAAAAACTTTGTGAAGAATCTTAATACCGCGGATCATCTTTCCCTATATATATATAATTATAGAATCTGAAATTTTATCTGAACTTTACAAGTAGAACAACTAGTACACAAGTCTAATGTAAATTTATTTTGAATTCAATGAAGAACATGTGATAGTCTTTATCATATGACCGTCATGAATTTAGACCATTTACTTTAGTACTTGTACGTAATTTAAATCTTTACGCACTGATGAGCCCCGATATTGATGATAACGCTGAATAAAAATAACAGTAAATGTTACCCGGAGTCCTGTTATCTGAGACAGAGAAAACATTAAATTATAATTAATAAACTTAATTTACATCCCTAAGCCATCGTTTTTTGAGGCTTCCAAGCCAATATCAAAGCATTTAAATGCAATTTACCTTTTGCGGTAAAATGATTTAAAAAAAAAGAAAAGAAAGAAAAAAAAAAAGAAAAGAAATAACTTCTAAAGATTATACCCATCCTTTCTACTTCTGGCAATGATGAGAAAAAAAAACAAAAACAAGTCCCTGATCAATTAATTGTTTTGGAACAATGACAGAATATTCTGAGATCCATTTACATCGAGGTAAATTCACTAATATCGAGAAAGAAAGAACTTGACAAGAATGATTTGGAGCATAATGACGAATAACGGACTCGTGGCAATTTTCAGATGATTTGCGTCATTTTCTGTTCCAGCTGTCAGCGGTAATCTTTCTCCAATGCGCTGGCAGTGTTGTTTGTTTCTTCCAATGCACGCCGCGTAAGCCATTACGTGTGCCACGTAACTTTGTTCGACCACGCCTCGGAACAGATGAGCCATTGGTCCGGTGGCGTAGATTGGAACATCCTCACCTCCATGTGTTTCGTCTGCTAGTGGTACGAGAACATCTTGGAAGAAATTCTTTGATTCTAAAAGAATTAAAAATAATTGTCAACAAAAACTCCTTTTCATATTTAATACATACACCTATAAAATGTAAAATCTCAAGACAAATTTAGTTAAACCAGGCATTTATATAAGATACACTTTCTAATTACACAGAATAATTACAGAAGCATCTAGCAAGCGTTATGTTCGAAAAAATGGAATAAATTTTTAAATGCAAGTATTGTAAGGTATGCGCTCAAGAATGATGAGAAAAGCGATAACCTAGCCAGCAGTGACAAAATTTCTAACAAAGTTAGGAAAATATTTGTGGCACGAAAAATAGCGGTGTAAGCGTAAGAAAGAGATTGAGAAAAATTGAAAACGATAAAAGACAAAGTAGCTATAACAACAATTGGAAGAGACAAAAAAAAAGAAAAAAAAAGTAGAAACAATTGTCATGCTATTCACCAGAACAAGAATCACTTTTTCATACAAATCACACAGTATTCTGCTTAGAACCTATCCTACTGAATCTATCAAGAAAGTAGAAAAAACAAAGATATACCGAAGTTTTGAGGTTTGATGTGTTGCATTGTTGTTTGAGGGTGATCAGTGTTATGATTGATACTACAACTTACGCAAAGAAAAATTCACTGTTATTTGAGCGTTCCATCTGGCCCTTGGATTGGAACTACTAGTATATGCCTCTGACAATGAAAGAGCGCGGCGAAATGGTAAAACTTTATTATCTGAAAGAACAAAATATCTCAGAGGTACTGCGTGTCTACCGTAGGAACCACCAAGTGTTCTGAGGAACAAAATCTGAGACGCAAATTTGAAGCTTTCCTAATTGAATTACACTTGCAGTTAATATCATCTTGGACTTTATTTCATTTCTGTTAAGATGGCTGCAGAAGTCAACCAAATGATAAGCAATGGTCACGAAGCAAATATACACAGAGTTACACGCAAGCTGTACGTACCTAAATTTACTCTCCCCGAAATTTCTGCCTTGTATTCCCGACATGTTTCCGCAGTAGTTTCAACGTGTTAAGATGCTACAAGCGGGCTATCACAAAGTATGGCTGGATTTCGCTAATGAATTCTTTATGCAATTTGATGGATTTATGCACTCTGTGAACAGATGAGTCATATTTCTCTTTGACTGGTAACGTTGATTCGAAGAACTGTGAACACTGGGCAGATTCAAATCAGCATGATGTGGTCGTATAGCACTTTCGATGTGCGATGCAAAAGTGACTATGTGCTGCACTTTTATCCTTAGCCTTATTTTTTTTGAAAAAATTACAGCTAACGTTCAACAAACGGGAATGGTAACGAGTGCTCCTTCTAAATTACTGTTAACCATTTATATATTGTTCCAGATTTTCAAATATCCGAGAAAAGATATCTTAAAAATCCTCTATTCTTTTTTGTTCTTTTGATGCACTTTATTGAGTTTAAATTCATTAATTAGTCTAGAAGATTTTATTATACCATTTTCATTTTTCAATTCAAAATGGCAGGAAGATGAGAAACGGTAATGAGTACATCAAAAATTTGTATTTGTATGCTTAGCAACAAATATATATGAAAAAAAAGAGAGATAGACGAACAAATACTTTTAAGGCAATTGATTAATTTGATTTTAAGGAATTGAACAACAGAAATTTTCAAATGCCTTTTCTGGTGTAAAAGTGAGTCTAAATTTATTTTATGCCTTGCGGCATGAACGTGCAGAAGAGAGCATCCAAATGTCAAAGTATTTTAAGTTGATAAAACTTCTACAATTTTTCAAAGTACTCTGAATTAAAAAAAATGAAAACTTACAAATAAATTTATTTTTTTAGTACCATTATTAAAATATAACATTCTGGAAAAGTTTTATAATTACTTGACAAATAAGAATATCCCAAAAACACTTTTAAAGATATTTCCAAAGTTAAAAAAATAGGAGAAAAAGGAATAAAAGAAGTTCACGTATGAGAAAGACATTTCCTTTTTTTTGTAGCAGCTGACTTAATAAAAATATTCACCCGTGCTTACGGCAACCGAATCTGTACTCTTTGTTATCTAATGCAAAACAAAACATTCTAAAAACACTTGCAGTTGAATCCCGATTTAACGAATTCATCGGGACCGAAAGTTTTGTTCGTTAAATCGGGGTTTTTCATTATATCGGGGTCCAAACAAAATACAATTTTTTTTCCATTTATCTTTAAGAAGCTCTGTAATAAGCTCTGTAATAAGCAATTACACGAAAAATATCCATAGTTAGGAATTACACGCTTTTTATTTAACAGCTAATTTTTGAATACTGACTAATAGATATTTGACAATCTTTTCGATTCCTGAATACTGACTAATAGATATTTGACAATCTTTTTGATTCCTATCTCGAAAGAGTTCTTTTTCGACTTCATGCAAAGAATACTGCGTCATATACATCTTGCAGCACGATGTATGTTTTCACAGTTTTCAAACAATGTAAAGCAATAGAAAATATAATAGTTTTGATTGGGGTTTCATTATCAATTCTTACATCAGAAACGCTATTCATTGGCTGCGACAAATCAGCAATTTTCTGAACTTCAATTGCACAGATATGCAGTCCGTCATCCCAAAAATGCAGCATAATCGTTAAAATTTTAAAATATCCCTTGCATTGTGGATTAGGATAAGCAAAGAAAGAAGTTTCTTGTCAAAACTCGCACGATCGGTTGCACTCATAACTCATCTGCATCTGATGTCATCTGCGGCCCTTCCCCTCAAAATTTGCTACTTGCAAGAAAAATCCCTTTTCTGTTCGAGGCGAAGAGGATATCATTTGAAAAAAGAAAAAAATTTATAATTTTTTTCTTATGTAACCTAATAAATTTTATTTTCATCTGTTGAAATACAGATACTCCTAATAACGAACCTCTATATTGGGAATTTTTCTATACAGCGAACTTTTTCCTGAAACCAAGAACATTTCACGATTTTCTTCGTAAAATAGCCTCCTAATAGCGAAGTGCATTTTCTATCTAACGAACTTTTTCTCTTGTGATTCAATTCTTTGCTAACTATTTTTAAAGTATTTCTGGACATTTTTCAAGTTATTCTCTCTTTTAACACACTTTATGGTGGTCATAAATCTTGAGCTAATTTTATTAGATGCCTAATTCGCCGAGAGCAATAGAATTCTAGGCGTTTCATCCAAGAAGTGGAACCTTTAGCCCCTATTGTCTAGTTCACTGTAAACATCTTCGACATCACCTTTCACCCACAGTGGAAGTCGTTTCGTGTCCCCTTGTCCTTGAACTAGTCTCCGTTCGTTTGTAAAGTTGATCAGTCGTACTGGTAGCTTCGTTTCTTGTAGCTCAAAAATGTTAAAACGTAAATAGTGCCTTAGCATTAAAGAAAAACATTTAATTCTTCTGGAAGTGGATAAAGGCGTCAATAAATTTTCTTTGTGCAATTTTTCTTTTTTTTATTGATAAGTAAGATACATAAAATAAATGTATATTAACTTATAAAAATGTATGAATAATTACTTTTTTTAATATATAGTGTTTATGAATTTAAAATTTGTTTTATGTTGCTTATAAAGAAAATTGAAAGGTGAACCTCTAATTTTCCATATGACGAACATTTTTTCGGGATTTAGTGACTTCGTTACATAGAGGTCTGACTGTAATTCGTTAATTCAGGCTTTATTATTAGTTAAATAGAGATTTTTGCCTTCACGTTCATCGGCGAAAGAGAAAAATTCGTTAAAACGCGGAGTTCGTCAATAGAGGTCCGACTATAATAGAAATAAATTCTTTTCAAAAACATCACGAAGTACGTTTCAGTGCATAATAAAAGCAAACTATCACTTACAAAAACGTCATGTTAGAATGTATGGAAAACAAAATGTCTAAAAGACAGATATTTTTTTAAAACCATCTCTGTAAAGTGAATATAAAAAATTGAAAACGAACTGGAAACAGAAAAAAATAAAATTTCTCACGAATGGATATCCGCAATGTGATTGATCGCCACAAGGTTACGTCAGGTTTGCGACTCTTTCTTTATAGACAGGTTTAAGAGAGGAGTAATTTAAGGTTATCCTAGGTTCTTCATCATTACGTCGAGCTAATGTATACTTGTACACAATGGAGGTAATAATCATGACTATCACCTTTGATCATTGTTTCTCGATATCTCAATTAACGAAATTAGTGAGAGGTTTGACGTATGTATGAATAAGAAATCATATAAATAGTTCCAGAGTTTACTTTATGTCAAAGTTCAAATCGAATGCCGAAAAAGAATTATTATATTCGAATGAGAATCTGTCGGAATGGAATTTTTAGAGAGGTTTTAAATAGTGCTATATTTAATTCGAAGATAAAGTTTAGTATTTTGTGTTTATTCGGCTTCTTACAATATGAAAAAATGAAGTTGTTTAGTGTTTTTGTTAAGTGATAAATATTTATATATTAAGAATTGTAGCTCATAATCTAAAAGAGCAGAATGAAATGTATGCACTGAATGTTATTCTATTATCCTTTCTTTTTCTAATGACTTTCTCTCTCTCTCTCTCAGTAGTTTATATTAAATCTAAAATCTTAAATTTACCAATTAACCGTTTGCAGTAAAATTATCAATATTTCTCTTATTTCTATTGTGTATGCATAAATACGTTTATTTTACTTTAAGCTTTCTACATTTATACCTTTCTACATGGCTTTTTGTTTTCCTCGTATTGTTATTATTGTTATGAATTTTGTGTAATGAATGCTTAAAATTGTGTAAATAATTTATATTTAGATGTGTAATACTTTAATATTACTTACTGTTGTATTTATTTTATGTAATATTTGCAAGCAACGCCGTTCCTTACATTATAATAGCGGTTCAGTGGAAACTTGGCGAAGTGTTGGCGATGGAGCAAAGTCTGCATCATTTTTGATGGTCTTGCTGGCGACTTTTTTTGGCGAGTTGGCAACCATATGAATGCTTCTGGAAATTACTGGAGAAATTCAATAACATCACGATCAATGAAGTAAGCGGATCTTTTGAGAAAATTCCGTGCAGCCTCTAAATAGGAGCCACTTGCTGAAGTTGTTAGTATGGTTTTGACCGTTGAAGAGTCGACTAGCGATTAGTTTCTACTATCGAGCTACTATAATCTTAATCATTACCTATTTTATATTTAGACACTGATAGTTAAGTCAGAGAGCTGTAGAAGGTATAAAGACCTTCTGGGATTTATTACGCGAATTTTAGTGCTGTAGCCTGTATTTCAAGAATTGTTTTTCTACAATAAATTTTCCTCGTTCCTGAAGAATTGTCTTGTTCTTTGAGACTGTTTGTATAAAATCCTCGAACCCCGATTTACGTAGCATTATTTATATTTTATAATTTTTTTTACATAATTTTTGAAAGCTTCCAAAGAATTAAAAATGTAGTTATATAAATACTGTATAACTGGAAAAATAAAATAAGTTTTTCAAAAATGAATATAAATACACATACACATTCAGAGATAAGAAATCACGTATTTCTAATGTATAAAATATAATAATTATTGCTTATATCTCTGCAGTTAAAAGTATGTTAAGATAGATCACAAGGGTAATGATGATTGAATCATGACAAAGATAGCAAATGAGGATGTTGATCAAGAAGCAATGTGGAAATATTCTTATACGGCTGTACAAAATATCCTCAATTGTCCTAAAGATTCATTGATATATATCACAAATAAGTCCGACTTTTACATGTAGATGGCGCTACGAGATCATTACTTGAATCGGTTTTTATATGTGTGTCCACAAAACCCCGAGATACTTTCTCTTTTTCTAGGTATATACTTCTTTACTTCGATATTTTCTTTTTTACTTTACTTTCAGTTTTTTTATACATTGAAGTTGCGTGTTTGACGATTGTTTGTGATCGCTATTTAGTGTGTGATGCTTCTTATATTAATTGTTTTTTTTTACCAAAATCCTTCATAAAAATGATTTTATGTCCTTGGTCCAGCTAACGGGAATGTATTAATTGTTTTTTTACAGCAAAGATTTTTTTTATGGAACAGTTGGCACCAGGTGAGCAGATTACAACCAATAGTAACTGATTGTATTTATAGTATTCAGGACTTTCGTTTTTTCTCGTCTTGGGCGGAGGAACTCGTGTGTTTCTATCCGGATAGAATTTTATTGGCCTTTAAATAATTAGACGTTAAAGTGATGATAAATTAGCATCGGAATGATATAAATTATGATTTACGTGAATCCCGCTTTCTATACATTTAAAAAACAGTTTTGTTGGATTTTTTTGCCAGCAAATATGTCTAGAGAATTCTGCTAAAATTTTAATACTGTTTTTTAAATAAACGTATAATCTATAATTTTTTTTTTCAAATCTCTCTTTTTTTTTCTTATTTACATATAACTTGAGTTTGGAAAAATATATTGCATCACAGTTAAACGTTTATATTCACACACAGTAGGGTCAGCAGTGGCGTAACGTACTCTCCCGCAGCCCCGCATTGTGGAGGGGACCCAGGGGCTCTAGGGGGCCCTAAGACCTAACTGCCTCCAAGTATCTACCCCTTGTAAAATCCAACTTGTGGGCCCAAATGTTCTCCGTTACGGCACTGATGGTCAGGGGCAGGACCAGCTATAGACTTTTTTTAAATTTCAACTATTGATCTTTACTAAGTCATGCTCAAAAAATATTTATGAAAAAATATAGGTTGGATCCTAGCTGGGCACACTGCTTGGCGACAAAATTTTTGGCACCAACTAACATCGTCAACCACCCGATTTTTCTTCGTTTTCGTCTATGATGTCATTTTTTGAAACACGGGTTTTTTTGGCGCCATTTGGCGAAAAAAAAATGGCACCCAAAACAGCAGTATGCCCAGCTAGGATTTTACCCAAAAATGAATTAGAAGTTCATAGTTAATTTGAAAGTTTAGCTCATCTTTGCGAAAAGCATTTAGCTACATGGGATAGTACCATAAAAATTGAAGACTTAACAAACTTGTTTAGCGACGCTTGTAAGCAAAAACCAATCGACAGTTATCTTACCAGTATCAGTGCCATTCAAATTTCGTCTTCTGCCGTTGACCATGTGGTAAGAAGGTCCATTTGTGTACAGCAACGTAGTATAAGTAAGGTTATCTTTATTGGATGCTCCAGCGACTCCCAGAATGGGATTTCCTCTCTTCGGATAACCATTGACTGTCATGACATGTGAATGGTCAGCGGTCACCACGACGAGAGTATCCTTAGAAGAGGTCATGTTGATGGCGGCCTGGACAGCGTCGGCCATTGAAACCGTTTCTGACAAAGCTCTTTTTGCGTTGTTGAGATGATGGGCATGGTCTATTCTTCCTCCTATAAAAAATGCATCGAGAATGTTATATACAATGACAAATATAATGGTTTTGCTTTAAGAAATACAGAGGATAAAAACTTGGCGCTTAACACTTTCATATTATTGCAATAAATAACAATTATCACTATAATGATTTATTTGTGGATCCTGGCAGACGAGTGATCTCGTTCTTCGCGATGAAAGTATTACGATGAAAATTAAAATAGGTTCAAGTGTAGTATAGGGGGCACATGGCGTAGTCCTTTATTTTGGTGACTAAAAGTGGTCGCCAAGGTACTTTTTTCGGTATTATTTATTATTTATTTTAGAATGAATTCGATATCTCACCATGACATTTTGATAAAAATCGAAAAATCCGAAAAAAAATTTGCCAAATACAAAGTGGCCCCCTTATACTACACTTGAACCTTAAAATATTATCCAATTTCTGAAAGTGAATCAGAAATTTTCCTCATGAAAAGGAAGATGTTATAGAAAAATCTTACTCTTTTCAAGATGTTGATTTTTTCTATTACATTTGTGTAATAAAATTAATTCGTTGATTTCGTAATGATATGCTTATGTAACAGACTCTCTTCGCGCTTTTCAACCTAACCACGAGTAGGAAAATTTTTTTCAGGAGCTGTTTGATTTATTTTTGAAAACTTCCTATGAAGAAACTGTGATGTATGCAAATGAGTCTTACTACCTAAAGTAAAGTGAAGTAAGCTCAAAAAGGATGTTGATAGCAACATCTTGAGAAAAGATTCAGATTATATTTCTGAAAGATGTTTGCGAACTTTCTACGTACCTTTAATATGCTTTTATAAGACGCGTAGCCTTTTCATTATTAGGAGAGATTTACAATGTTTGGATTCAGTGCGTCTGACTGACTAATTTTTCTCAAAAAAGTAATACATCTAAATCTTTTTTACAAGCTCTTTTTACACGGTTTTGAAATAACCCAGTGAACCAATATACTTTTTTACACACATTTTTTGTTTTTGCACGAATTATTTTAATTTTTTTGTAATGAAAACGGATAGTATTTGTTTTATAAATATGTAACAGTATTTCATTATTACTTTTTTGCACGTTTTTTTGGGAAAATATTTAGAGTTTTTTTCATCTTAAACGAATTTTAAAGTAGTGGAATTAATCTCCAATACGTCACATGTATTTCTTACACGATTTTTTTGCATGGTTTTCTAAGGAACGTATCAACCATGTAAAAAATAGTTGTTATTATTAATTTAGAGTTAGGGTAATTCGCATCCATTTGCCAATTACAACCACATCAGAGTTGCGCTTGGAGAAAATAAGTTAATAGTTTTGTAAGATATGTCTTCCTTTCGCTATTTATTGGAACGGTGGGTTGTGGGTTCAAGTACAGGTGACACTAAAGACCCACCATGTAGAGGGGACTGATACACATTAAAAATCTGTCGAGTTCCAAATCCTCCCGTTGGCGTGGCGTTTTAGTTTGGAGAGGGGGTACTAGCTTAAGTGTCGTTCTCGTAACATGACCGAGGTTCAAAATTATGAGGTCCGTCGCTTGTAGCCCTTGTGTTGCTCTACAGTGCAAAGTCACGCTCTCTTTCTCTCTCTGTTTCTTATCTCACTAATACAAACTTAAATTCGTCGCATATATTTGAAACAAAATTTGAGTTACTTGAATAAATTGAGTAAATTACTTGAGTTGATTGAGTAAATTACTGTTTATTAAAAAAATTAATAATTTGGAATTTTCAAAAGATTCTGATACACAGCGAATTTGAAAGTCTTGTTTATTACCTCCTTAGATTGTAAAATGTGAAAATTTTTTGAAATAAAACAAATATTACTTTCATAAAAAAGTACAAAAAAAATATGTTTGAATAATTTAATGCAAGGCTCACACGCTAACTTGGGCCAAACAAACAAGTTTTAACTTTAGGTGGGCCACAAAAAAAAAAAAAAAAAAATCAATAATCATAGAAACGTGGGTTTATTTTGAATAATGTATTATAATAAACATATATAAAACAACAAGAAAATTTAAGGTTTACGTTCTGACACTTGACATCTCTTCTCTGCCCCTATCTTTCCTATTTTGGGATAAATTTTGATATTTTGTTACATATTATTTGTGCACCGATATACTGGGCGGACCGCAAAATGTTCGTTGTGGGCAGCGAGTTTGACAAACGTGATTTAATGTTTTCTGTTTAGAATAGCCAGTGAATATATCTATAAAAAATTTATTAAAATCTCCACGTAACTATAAATATTCTATGGAATGTTCATAGAAAATGTATCGTATGTTCAAGTAATAATGTTAAAGTAAAATTTGTATAATTAATTTTGCTTTAAAATAAATAATCAATGTATGTACTTAATTAAACAAATTTAAAAAAGTATTTATTTAATTAAATATATGAAATAAAAAACACACATTTATAATAATTTAGGATTTGCACTTGTTACTTTCTTTGTGCTATCGACCATTGAAAATTAAAGTTAAGTATCTTTTAGAATTATTTTTTGATCACGTTCCTGAAAATACTGATATTTAAAAAAATGTAATTTTAAAGCACTCATTCAACAACATGAAGATTCATAAAGTTTTACTTCTTGTTTCCGAAAATTCAGAATTGCAACTAAATACTTATTAATTATATCAGTTATAAAGAAAAGAAATTTAAATCACATTTTTAGATTTCGTAAAAAAACATTTATTACCTTCAACCATCAAGAAAAATCCTTTATTATTTTTCTGTAAAATGTTAATTGCAGCTCTCGTCATATCTGTCAAAGATGGTTCTTCGACTTGATCCTTCTTTTTGTCCACTTCGAATTTCATGTGGTTGTGATTAAATAGACCTGTCAGAAAGTAATTAAAATATTTCAATACAACTAATGATATTCAAAAACGTCTCAATACTTCTTATTTCTTAAAAACCTATCAAGCAAAAAAATCTGAGACCAACCCATTTTAAAAATCTTTTACGTGCTGTAGAAGTGTCACACAATTCAATCACGGAATTAAGAAATGTTGAAACAGTGATTGGCTCACTTAATTTATTGTATAAATATAAATTCATTCCACGGAAATTTTTTTAGAAAATATCGTTTGTTTTGCGAATTCGATATCTTAAGTTAACAGAACTGCTATCAGAATTTTTTTGCTTGTAAAAAACCAATAGATACAAGGATAAAATACATTGAAAATTTGAAATTGTATGTAACTTTTTGAAATTTGTCTTTAAAGTTATTCTATTTATAAAAGTCCCAACTTCAATTGTTTTTCTTCTAAAAGCTTGATTTACAGGTAGGAAACAGATGACAAATACTTAAAAAAATAATTCAGAGATAAATTATTAAAAAATAAAAATTTTTATTACAAAATATTTAGCCACAAGAAGCAGAAATTTGAAAATTAAAAATATTTGTGCTGTTTCAACGTCCATAAAAATAAAATGTTTTAATCAATAATAGTCAATTCCTTCTTGTCAACGAATTTTTTTTTCCTAAATCACATGAAAATTTAGCATTTGTGTGTGTGTTTACACTAAAAATCCCCCTTTTAAGGTTTATTGCAATATATGTAATAAAAGCATTTAGTAATGTGCAAATATCGTAAAAATATGTTTTTGTACTATAATTTCTCGTTTTCGATAGTTTTTTATTTATGCAGCTACAATTTTAATGCTTCAATTTAAACTTTACTAAAACTGCAAAATAGCGCATATGTTTCAGAGCCTTTTACAGTTTGTTTTCGAATAAGATTTATGTTAATAAGTGAGATTCCAGTAGAATTTTTACTAATTTGAATTTTCAGGAAACTCTGAAATATTTTTTAAAAATAATTTTCTGTTTCTTGTTACAATAAAAAATATAATATTTTTCTAGTTTTAAGTTCAATATAATTTTAATAAAATGTAGTAAAACTACTAATGATTTTTAAAGTAAGATTTTAAACTTTTTTCTTCTAAAACAAATTCTAAAAGACCCTCAAATCATTATAGATTTTCTTGATTAAAATGAAAATAAGATTCAATCATTCGTTATTGTGATCGTTCTTCACTTTTGAAATTGTTCTATTTTGACATCTATGGACTTAACTCATGACGGTCATGTGATGAAATTTTTACTAAACTTGTGTACTTGTAGAAGTAAATTATCCATGAAAAAACTTCAGTTTCTTATATAATAAACTCAAACTCAGTGGCGCAAGCCCATGAGGGCCAAGGCCTACAGTGCCCATCTCAGTGTACGTGACCATTGGCCGCTGAGGTGCATGAGCAGATGTCCCGATCAGGTGGTCAGTCTGAAGCGAGACCTCAGTGTTTAAGTCCCCAAGCAAGTTTGGTACTCATTTATCGATCCACTGCAGGAGGGATGAAAGGCAGAATCGATCTTGCCCAGCCCGAAGATTTCTTATATAATATAAAAACTTATAAATGAAGAGTGTATTTTTTTAAAAAAATAAATGTACATTAAAATTGTTAACAAATATTTATTTCTTAAAGTTTCAGCGAAAAACAAAAATTGGCTTCAATGAGGCACATGATCTGATTGGCTGGAGCGTGATAGCCTAATAAGCTAAAATACGTGACTGTGAACCCAACCCATTAACAAATAATCATTTCTTTGAATAAATTTTGATATTTTTCGTTTGCAGAACTTGCTATTTTCTTATTACGATTTCAAATCAAAATAATGTTTTTTTTTTGTAAAAAAAATTACAATTGAATAAAATACAAGAAATTTTTTGAATAAATATGTTTTTATTTTTTCTGTGTTATGTGGATTGAAAATTTATAAAGAGGCATTGGAAATAGCCTGCACACAGATATGAAAGGATATGGTGTTTTCAGAAGTCATTGGGATTAATTCACCTTTGAAAGGATTCAGGAAAGCATGATAATGACACATTCGTTTGTTTACGACGAGTTAATACTATTTTAGAAGGAGACACACATAATGACAGCAGAGAAAACACGAAACCACGGGCGAAGGTAAAGTGGTCAAAAACGTTTTCCTTTTTTTCCAAAAGCTTTTAGCTTATTCAAAGGTAAGAAATATTTGAATGATCAATAGAGTCACGTGATTTAATCTATAAAAACCAATTGGTTAGGTCCGGTAAATGATCCAATATTGCATCAGCTTACTGTAATTTTTGATGATGAGAAGTTTTTTGAAAATTTAAGTTGTAGTTAACTTACAACTTCTGTTAAGTCGATAATTTTAAAAAAAAGTAACAATACAACGTTGTCTAGCGGGGCTAAGGAACAAAATGTATTGAAGAAAAGGCTTTTCAAGTAGAATTGAAATATATGTTTGTGTGTTTTTGTGTATATAAAGAGATATATAAATATATGTTTTTCTTTTTTAAACAAATTCAATTCATAATATATTTTAAAAAAGAATTAAATCTGTTTTGGAAAGAAAGTCAGTTATACTAGAGGACCCGACAGACGTTGTCCTGTACACATCTTATGTTCAAAAATTCCAAATTTTTATGAATAAGCTTTAACAATCTGGACCGTTTTGAGTAAAATTTGAGTAAAATTTCGTAAAATTTCAAACACTAATTACATCTGAATATAATAATTTAATTAACACACGATTTATTTCAACAAAGTAATAACACGAAGTGACAAAATACTTTCCTGAAATGATCACAGCACCAACTGTCGGGACCAACGTGAATTGTAATAAGATTTTTGAATATTCGATACTGCGATCGTAGCGCAGTCTGACGGATCCAATGTAAAATATTCCAAGATCAACAATTTAAAAATAAAAAAAATTAATTAAATAAACATTTCTAAACCGAATTATAAATCTAAACCATTCTCGAGTCCACTGGAACAAACAAAGACTTTCATCAAAATCGGTCCAGCCGTTTACATACTCGAAAGTTAGTTACATACACACAGTTACATACACACGCGCATAAGAATTACATATATAAAGATTATTTGAGAAGATATTAATTAAAAACGCTAAAAAGCGTGAATCGTCTGCATTTTCGTAACAATAAAGACCGGGTTTGGCCAGTTTGGCTGAAAATCAATTTTCGACGCCAATACGTTTTTTCAATTCCTACTATTAAACGATCTCTACAATATTTTATTTGTTTGTTTGTTTATTTATTTATTTATCGTGAATTTTCAATCGTTAATAAAATACATTTTAAAGTGCTCAATTGAGCTGAAATGTAATGTACATGATTATTTTGGATGACAATACAATAATTTGATTATAATTAATAAAAATTAATTGATTAAAACTAATTATTTAAAAATTACAAATACAGCCACGTTGGCGACTTATGTCAAAATTTGAAAAGGTTTTTTTCTTACGTGTTAAAGCATTCAGTTGAAAGAAAATTTTATGTACACGATTGTTTTGGATGACAATACAATAATTTAATGATAATTAATAAAAATTAATTACCACTTAATGTTGTGATTTTGTCATATGTATATATATATTTATATTAATTGCAACTATTTAACAAAAAGTAGCTAAAATAAATTTTTTCTTGGTTGATCTAAGTAGGAATTGAATTAAAAATTTTTTTATATTACTTGTGTGTTTATAACAATAGTGTTGTTACAACAAAGCAGGTGAATGTTGAGTTGTATCTTTTGAATGTTTTTAATTAATATCTTTTTAACTAATTGCGATATCGGACCGAATTGTGAATCTAAACCATTCTGGAATTTACTTGAACCCACACAAAAAATTTCATCGAAATCGGTCCAGCCGTTTAGGAGGAGTTGAGTGACATACACACGTACAGAAGATTTTTATATATAAAGATATCCCAGAATCTTTGGATAAGTTAATAATCGGGCCATGATTTCGAGATAAACAATATACCTAAAACATAATCAACAGATCCCTTGTTGAGGGCGGCGAGTTCTGTGGCCGTCGTGATGTATTTCGCCCTTGCATTTCTGTTCTTCTTCTCCTTGATCCAATAATCGATGAGGTCTAGGCCGTCCATTCGGGCGCCAGTTTTATTCGCCACGGAGTCCATGTGAGTGATGGGCTTGAATTGTCGCCGACCGCCGCCGAAAATAACCTGCAATAGAGATATTATGCATCTGTAATTCATACTTTAGAAGAAATTATACACTATAAAAAGACACATATCTTAAGTTCAGATAACTATTAATTTGGAATGGAAAGGGAAAGTCTTTTTTTGTGTACAACTCCTTTTGTATATCTGATCGATTTAACTTTGTTTAAAATTTTGTAATCTTAGAAATCAATGTTTGTTTCTAGGCTTGAAAGGATTACTTTTCATACAGTATGATTATTTTAAAAACTTGATTTAATGAAATATATATTATTCACACACAATAAACAGAAATGACACAAATGTTTTTTTCCCTATGGAGCATATTAATCCCTGTAGCAGTAAAATAGCTAAGTAAGGTATTAAGCAAGCTATATCACAAGAGACAGTTTGAAGTATGGGAATGATTCAGTCTAAAAAGAGGAATGTAAGCAAAGTTTAATATTTATAGTACTTAAGAACAATTCTTTTACAAAATAATTTGCTTGAATTCAGTAGTACATTTAATTTATTTTTTCTTTTCCTTTGAAAAAGAAATGATTTCAACTAAAGCGTAAAGCAAGCGATCAAGAAACGATAAACTTGAAATGTAGCAAAAAAAAAATACGAAATAGAAATTTAAATTACTGCGTTTTATTACACATGTTCCAAAACATTGAAAGGAAAATCTGTGATGATTTGTTTCAAAATAATCAGTAAATTTATTAAAATATAAGAGATTTAATTCAAAAGTAAATTTATTAAAATAGAAGAGATTTAATTCAAAATTCCTCTTTAATTAGAACTGATATAAATTCTTCTTCAGTAACACTTAAAATGATTTAAAATTATCTTCTTTTAAGAAGCTATTTCGTGTACAATTAATGATTGAAATATTTTGTTTCTCTTCTAACTGATATAGCTTTAAGAAAAAAACTATTAATAAGAGTTTATATTTAATTAATTATAACACTAAATACAAAAAGCAAAATTTTAGTATAAATATAGGAAGGAATAATCTTTTGGATAATTCTTATTTTTGTATTCCACAAAAAAATTCATAATGCAAATGCCGTATTTACTTGAATCTAAGCCGCCATTGATTCTAAACAGCACCCTTAGCTCTCAATAAGTTTTAGTAAAAATGAAAAGTAGTGTAAAATAGTTTATCGATATCCAGTTTTACAAAATTAAAATAAATTTAAAATGCCAACTAATAAGAAGTGAATAATTAATTATTTTCCCGTATTGTTAACTTTTAAATTCATATAAGAACCTGTAATTTCTCTAATTGTCCCATTCAACGAGTTTTTTTTCCTTCGATTATTTGCCTCACTCGATTTTCAGTAGCATTAACATTGGAAAAAGGGTGCGGCTTAGATTCTAGTAAATACGGTATATGCAGCCATATTTCCAAAATCATCCTTTTGTATGCAGCATCGAACAGAGCTCAATTTTGCGAGAAATTTTCTTATACTAAATATATAAAAAATGTAAACTAAATAGTTACATGCTAATTTTTAGCTAAATCAAGGCTTAGTTTCAAACAAGGATTTGAAAGACAGCACAGCTCTTCACTCAAAAATTCAAAATTCGAGACGGATAAGATCACGGTTTTCTACTCCTGCATCCGTAACATAATAATTTACACTCATTGAAAGATGTTTAAGATATTTCGAGTCAGACATCACTGCCATCCAGGTCCTTTCGTGAGATGGGTGTGAATGTGAGTGAATTCTAATTTCATTTTCCAAATCATTTACTGAATGGTGAAGGGTTATCTATGCAAATCTTGTTTTTTAAATGACCTCATAGAAAGAAGGGGTCAATCATGCCTAAAATGACCTTCAACTGTTTCAACTCGTATTTCAGTTAACTCATGGACGTGTTATCCGATTTCTTTTTTTAAATTAAAAAAAAAACTGGTAGACTTTGATATTCGCACAGAGTCCCGTGGAGTATATTTATGAAGAAAACTAATAGATGAAATTTTTTTTACCATTTATTCACTATTCATCGTAGACATTAATAAATCTTTACTGTAAAAAATTCTATTTGTAATAAATAACATTTTAAGCTTTTTTCTTTTGTTTTCTCCTAAAATTTCAAAGGTCCTATATGTACCGTATTTATTTGAATTTAAGCCATCATCGAGCCGTCCCCCAAGTTTTTATGAAAAATGAAAAATAGGGGTGTAAAAGGGTTTATCGAGATGTATCCAATTTTACGAAATTAAAATAAATTTAAAATTAGAACTAGGAGAAGTGAATAATTAGTTGTTTTACCAATATTACATAAATTTTTAAATACATGTATGAACCTGTAATTGCTCTAATTGCCCCATCCAACGAATTTTATCCCCTTCGATTCCAAGCCACACCCGATTTTCAGTAGCATTGTGAGAAACTTGAGCCTCTCTCTCGGGCACTTAGATGTGTGGGGGGTCCAATTAATCAATTTATTTACCACACAAAGAACAGACACAATTTCAACTAAGAATAGAAAGAGAATGTCTCAATGTTAACCGTGAAAATGGAACAACGACGGTAAAACGCGAACGATTAGGAGACTATTATATTTGATCCTTACCCTAATAAAGAGGATCTAACCTATAATCCGATTTAATCTAATATCAAATCAATCCTAGTGAAATATCGTCACTTTAAAGTTTCCTCCTAATAAGAATCAAATCACTACAGGTCTAATATTATACCTCCTGTAGCTATATCACATGACTCGAGTATATCTTCTCTCCTACTTTCTCTCTCAAGCTAGAAAACCTCAACTATATATAGTAAGTTAATTTAAATATCACGATTCTCTTCTTCCGAAGGGTTGGTTGTGAATAACGCGAATTGATAGCCCAAAGATTTCCCAAGAGGATTAATTAAAGAAACGCGTATAGATCCGTCACAGCATTAACATTAGATTCGAGTTAATACAGTGTATATATATCTATGTATATAAAGGAAAAAAGTGACTCACTCACTCATCACGACATCTCCGGAACTGTTATACTAACAAACTCAAAATTCGATAGGAATGTTTCTTTCGATGAGTAGAAATTCGATATGACTGGGTTTGCGAAAATTGATCCCCTGGAGGTTTGCAGATTAAGAAGTGTTATAGATAAAACTCCTGTTTTTGAACTGTTTGACCTACAGACTTGAAATTTGGTACGCAAGTTCCTTCTGTTGAATAGAAATCCGCTAAGAACGGATTTTACTGACATTGAATACCGTGGGGGAAGGGATAAATTACCGTTTCGAACTAACAGACCTACAGAAATGAAATTTGGAACGCATGTTTCATTTGTTGAGTTGAATTCCTCTAAGAACGAGACTTAATTAAATCGTCTCTAAATTGGAGTTACGGAGCATATTTATAAAAAAATTCTGTTTTTGTACAATTAGACTTGAAGTTTGTCAAGTATAATTATTTTGTTAAGTAGAGATTCACTAAAAATGGGGGGTACGGGAATCCACTTTCGGGAAGGGGGTTACTAGAACGTAAACAATAATTCTACTTCAATCTTAAAACTTCTAAGTCCTGTTCTTTCTAAATCAAGAGGTGAGGGTTATAAAAATATTTTTCAATACAATCGAATGATTAATGCTAGGACTTAGATATCTCAATTAGTTTATACATAAATATTAGACATTCATGCAACATCACGAAATATCCAGCGAAGAGGGAGGGTAAGGCTAATATATGTATATGTATCTTATAGACTATAAGATCTCTCTTATAGAGACTATATATCACTCCCTTATATATCTCTAAGATATATGTATATCTTATAAACACCCTGGTATTTTTAATGACTGGCTTGGAAACCACTTTATTTTATATTAGTTATAGTTTTTGTAGACATATTTTTAGTCTACTATAAAAAAAAAAAATTCTAGTAGAAGATTCTTAAAGTACCATCGACTGATACATGAGTAGCCTGTGAATTGAGTTAAGTAAAATATCTCTGTTATAGTTCTTATTTACTCTTGAGAAATACTTCCTTTTTATGGATTCCGAAGCTACAGAACACATAGGAATTAAAAGGGCAGATATATATGTAACCCCTGTATAACACAGGAGCTGCATTGCAAAAAATTTCTGTGTTATGCGAAGCCTTGTTATGCGAAACTTAACCCGTTAAGGACCATGATCACATATATGTGATCACGCGTTTCTCCCTCCACGACCCACGGTATCATATATGTGATTGAGCTTTCCCTGCTTGTAGGCCCATGATCACACCGGTGTGATCAGTGTTAGGAACATTTTAATATTAATTTTTACAAGTACTAGATGGCGGTTAAAAACCGTTTTTTTATTCGAATGATGTTTCACAAGACTTTGAACTTCAATATGTACTTTCGGCTCCGTGTTTCTTTTAATTAGATCCAAGATATTTATGAATATAAAGAACTGCACATGTTTAGATTTCTCGAGAGAATCGGACATTTAAAGGTCCGTGATTTATTGATCTATGGATTTCTGTTTATATTTTGAATAAGTTGGTTTAGTTTTCTAACATTTTCTATATTCGTATGCAAATGTACGGGATTTTTGTAAGTGTATGTAATTTTTTTTTTTTTATTAAAATGAAAATATTTTCTTTAAAATTCTTAATTGCTTTTTAAATACAGCGAAAATTTTTGTACTCTATATTCTGATATTATCAATGATAGTAAATTGTACGTTTTAGCGTATTTGATTGCATTTAAAAGTTTATAGTAATTTTTAACCCTTTGATGGTCATGAACGAGCTCAGCTCGCAATCGAGTAGTGCTTCTGAATGCGCGCAAACGAATTCAGCTCGGGCGCAAGATTTCGACCGAAACGGGTATAAACGAGTTCTACTCGCGTAGTTAAACCTTTCCCCAAAGGGCGCTGACGAGAATGGACTCGTTCAAGGTCCTTATTCTGCATTGATTAGGTTACAAACGAATCCTACTCGCGAAATTTAGTTAGTTTTACTGTCTACAGATGGCAGTACGGGTTCCATGAATTTTTCTTCATAATGAAGGTTCTTTTTTTTTTTTTTTTACGTTATTCTTTTTATGCGTATTTTGGCGCATTTTTTAGACTGTTTGTAAAGTAAAATGGCTCAAAAGCGAAAATTAGATTATTATGATGATGATTTTGATTTCGATACAGAAAGCTTATCAAGTTTTGAGTCTGATGAAGACTTTGTTCACAGCATATCAAGCTCAGAAGACGATACAAGTGACGAGGAAAATTTTTCGAGTGTTCGACAGTGGTGTAAAATTGATTCAAGTTCACCCGCTCCTAGCCGATTTAGTTTTACTGGTGATGTGGTTACTATTTAATAATTATCATTTATTCATTATTTTAAAGTACGTAAAAACTGTTATTTGTGTACTACAAATACTTTAAGAAACCTTTAAAATGCATGAGGCGAGCTATCTACGACATCGCCGTAAAAGGGTGACATTTTCGGAAGAACGGCGGGGGAAAACATGCCACTTTCGACTACTGCTTACTCGTAATACTGCGCGAATTAACTAAACGAAAACTGCTCATTTCCCTAACCGTCAAAGGGTTTTAAATGAAATTAGGCTTAGCGGGGAAATTCGCCCGGTCCCATGCGTGTGTATCCTGTTCAAACGTACGGACCTGGGGAAGCGCTTCTTTCTCCTTCCTCTGGTCCTGAAGGGGTTAATACCAAAAGTGTGTGGGGGGGGGGCGCTTAGGTTCATTAGCTTTTTTATAATTAAGATATATAAATATCGTTTTTAAAATTTTCTAACGAAATAATACATTAATATGAATTAAAAAATGTTTCCTTCGTCATCATTAAGCGCTATAAACCATCTATATTTTTCTTCTACGATACTTTTTTTTTTTTTATGTTAGCCAGAATTCTTTAGGTCTAATGATTAATCTATAAAAATGAAAACAAAAGTATACTTTCTTAAAAAATGGTTCAGTTCTATTTACTCGAAAATCATTAATTCACGTAGCCAAAAGAAAGACACATTTAAATTTTTTAAAGAGTTATTTAGTATTTACAGTTCATCCAAATTCTACAAAAAAAATCTAATCTTATACGTACACGCTCGTTTGAAAAAAAAAAATGATTAAAGAGGTATTTATCGCACTTAAAAGCTTGGCTTATTGAGCTGTTGAATAAGGATTTTTTTTCTTGTTTCAAATTAGATAAAATTTGCTTTCAATAGTTTTCATTACATTTCGTGTGGGGCCGTGGGTAGCCTAGTGGTTAGAGCGTCGGACTCCAGACCGGAACGCCTGGGTTCGATGACCGATGTCACCAAATACCCTTCGAGTACACACGGAGTACGTGCTCGTTAATCAGTGGGTCTGAAAGTCCTGTGGGTGGTCGCAGCCGAAGCCAGGAGTGCAGGGGACTGGAAAATATTTCCCTCCCCTCCGGTTCCATACCTAAATTGTGGAGGTGAAGATCGGTGGTGTCGCCATGTATAGTAAAGAAGTTCAACCTGTCTCACAGTATCTGGCAACATTCATTCCTCCCCTTCGGGAATTTCACCGAGCTAAATCATACAGTCACATGTATGGCGTTCAAAGCTAAAGCCAACGACAGGCGTTCATCTAGCCCCCTGCCACGATGAATTTCGTGGGCCTCGATCTGACACTGTCGATCAGGTGGCATCAGCAACAACAACACAATGACAATATTTCATGTTGTGAGGGGGTCTTACACACACAATTCTCGAATAGTGTTAGGTCAATCCGTACTATAGAAATGCCATGTTATATACCAGGTTTACTTATAAACTAAACTCAGTGATGCAACAGCCCACGAGAGCAAGACCTATTGTGCCCATTTCAGTATTCGTGACCTTAGGCGCTGAGGTGTATGAGCAGATATTCCGGTCAGGTGGTTTATCTGACGCAAAACCCCCAGTGTTTAGTGCCTCGAACAAGCTTGGTACTCATTTATCGACCCACTGAAAGGCTGAGTCGACTTTGCCTAGCCTGGGAATAGAGCCCCGGACCCTTGGTGTGGAAGCGCGATACGCTACCTCTGGGCTTCAGGGTTACTTACACCACATGTTATTTATTTAAGCTTCCGTAAAATCCGGCGTATAACGCATACTTTTAACATAATAAATAAGATAAAATTTTACAGGTGCGCGTTATACGCCGGGTTATAAAAATGAGAGCTTTAAAAATAAGAAAATATGAGCATCGAAAAAAATTAGACCTCTACGTACATTGGAATACTATTTATTTAAAAAAATTTTTGATATTCATTATGAACTTAAAGAGTTGTTGTAGTTCTAAAAGTATACTATTGTTTTCTAAAACTTCGAATCATATCTCGAATAAATGACTTCAAAGCATAAGAGCATTGTGCACGTACATTTCAGGTTTCTTCGTCAAAAAGGGGGTGCGCGTTTTACGCGAATATACCTAAAAATTAAAAATTGCAGCTTGAAAGTATAGAGGCGCGTTATACGGAGGTGCACGTTATACGCCGGATTTTATGGTCTTTCAAATCAATTGATATATAGTGATGGGAGGCCGCCGACCCCTGAGATACAGTTTTAATTTTTGCATTTGCCCTGTTTACAGGAAATAGGGATTACACAGGAATGTGGGTGCGTCTAGGTTCAACGGACCTTATGGCCGGCAAGGTTATGTTCTTGCGCTCCAATCAGGGTGATAGATTGGACGGTAATGAATCCGTAGCGGATTCTTTTCGAAGTGATCTGGTCGGCTTTAAAAGCTGGTCCGCGAAAATTATCGGGGCTTTTCTTCCCTCTTACGTCTGCCAGAAAAAACCTCCAGTCGGGAAGCGCACTCGCTACCCGAGGTCACCCCTCAATCACTCCTCTTATTCTCAACAGATAAGTACCACCCTTGTAATATTTAACGTTTCTTTTACCAATATGTTAATCAATAAATATAATTGTTACCACTATACGATCGGACTGTTAATTTAGTGTAATGTTAATTTGTCAATAGAACTTAACTAATTTTAACTTAAGTCATGATGCGATGATAAATTAAGAATCTGGGTTTAGGACAGATAAATTAAATAAGCTATCATCAGCGTCGCATCAATAGCTCATGATTGCGTTAGAGTAAGTAAAAAATACGAATAAAATTTTATCATTTATATGTTTGTGTCCTTAGTTTTAATACAGAAAAATATGTTTGCCGTGTAAAATGTTTTCTGGGAAAAAAAAGAAGAAAAATCTCTTTTTAAATCTCAGGAGTGATATACTCCACATAATCACACAAGAAATAATAATCAAATAATTATAAAATGACCCTTAAAAGACATAGAAATAAGCATTTGCAATTCGCAAAAACAAAACGAAAAAAACTGGTTCAACAAAAAGTTTACATTATGATAAATAATTATAATCAAAATGCAAAGATCACGATAACTTTTATTTGAGTGATCGAAGACCTCCTTTGAGAAAAAGTTTCTAAGAAGTGTCTGTTCGGATACAGAACTGCATTTCAAAAAGGTTTAGCATCACGAATGCAAGCCATTGAGGATATCGCACGTGATTAGAAGTATAATACTTGGTTAGCGCCATTAATCGTCATTAAATGTTCTTGACGATAGAAGAAGGTATAATTTAAGTTGTACAAATACGTGTTAATCTGTTTCCCACTTTCCAAGAAGTGTAATTTAGAAATTTCGTGTGTAGCCTTTAACATTACACGTTAGCGGATGTACGAGTTTACTTTTCTGTGTCTGATTTTATTGTTTTACTTAATTAAATAGTTGTTTAAGTTGTTGAAATTTAATCTTGATATATCTTTAAATCTGAAGATACTGAAAGGATTTCATTCTTATTCAAGTTTTTGACTTCTTTTTTTCGTGATAGAAATAAGTTAATACAACATTTTATTTATGCAATGCAGAAATAATTAAATTAAATTATGATTTAAGAAAACTTACAAATCTTTATTTATAATTTAATAACTTGATTGTTACATACAGGGTGCATAGGAACCTGAAAATACTTGAGAAGGGAGAGAGCAACAGGCGTACGAGTGAGGTCACGGTATAGCAAAATGACTACACCCGACCTAATAAAGAGTGTTTTTTTCCAGGTATAGAAGTTTAAGTTGACATTACTTTCCAAGATGGCGACCGATTTAACAGCTGTCAAGTGATTTATTCTCAGTTTGGTTTGGCAATTCATCAAAACGATCATCAAGCAAGGCGTAGATTCGTCGAATGGGCCCAAAACGAGATTGCCGTTGTTCCCGATTTTCATAAGCGAATTTTGTTTAGCGATGAAGCGCACTTCTGGTTGAATGGCTACGTCAAACAAAACTGCCGCATTTGGAGTGAAGCTAATCCACAAGTGCATGTCGAAACACCGTTACATCCAGAAAAACTGACTGTTTTGTGCACTTTATATACGGGTGGAATCATTGGTCCGTACTTCTTCAAAAACGATGAAGGCCACAACGTTACAGTCAATGGTGATCGGTATAGAGCCATGATTACTAACTTTTTCATTCCTGAATTGAACAATCATGATGTCCAGGCGCTGTGGTTCCAACAAGACGGCGCAACATGTCACACAGCTCGTGCCAGAATCGATTTATTGAAAGACACGTTTGGTGACCGCCTAATTTCACGTTTTGGACCTGTGAATTGGCCTCCAAGATCTTGTGATTTAACACCGCTAGACTATTTTCTGTGGGGCTATGTAAAGTCATTGGTCTATGCGGATAAGCCACAAACGCTTGAACATTTGGAAGACAACATTCGCCGTGTTATTGCCGATATATGGCCACAAATGTTGGAAAAAGTCATCGAAAATTGGACGTCCAGATTGGACTACATCCGAGCCAGCCGAGGCAGTCATATGCCAGAAATCATATTTAAAATGTAATGCCACAAGATTATCTTTCGAATAAAAAAAATTCATGTTAATCGAATAATACATTGTTGTTTTATTGCAATTTAAAGTTCTATACCTCTAAAAAAACACCCTTTATAAACAACAACCCTAGTGACAAAATTTGGACGGTATGCATTGCAAATCGAAAAAGAAAAGAGATCGAACAAAATTTCGAATTATAAATTTTAGAGCATCAATCAATTAGTACGAAATGACACCAAGTGAGCTAGTACATTTACATGTGGTGCAATATTTCGAAGGATTGTTCACTGGAACCTGTGTTCTACGAAGGCACAATACATGGACAGAAGTATCTCCGATTATTACAAGATATTAAACCTGACTTTGTAGATCATATTCCATTGTCAACATAACGGTTCTTATGGTTCCAACCTGCTCACTAGAGAGTTGAAGAACAAAGCTTTCTCAAAGATTATTTTGAACAACAAATTATCAGGTATAACGGTAGTGTTGAATGGCCTTGTGAGGTTACATAAAAAGATCAGGTTTACGCCGGTCCACATATAAATCTGCTGGATCGACGTCATTGTATTACACATATTTACAATAGTGTGGCATCTTCCATGCTGAAAAATGAGCATACAGAATTATTCTCGCGAATATAAATGTGTATCGTGAGAAATGGTGAAATCTTTGAACATACTACTATATTAATTTGTTATCACTGTGTGGAAGTTTGCATTTCCTTTTTCTTTTGTGTGTGGTGTGATGTCATCAAACTGTACCGACGTAAGTACGTCTTTTACGTTATAAATTGTGTGTTTTTATAATACCTATGACTATTCCTTTCAAACGTGTATACAAAATAGAGTGTATTGATTTCGGACATTTCAAGATATATAGGCGACAATTTATCCTATCCGCGAGACTCAAATGTCATTTTGTATTAATTAATTAATGTTTTAAAACTTTCTAAATGGAAATTTTGATCTTTTTGTTTTGCAATGCTTATCTTTTAAATTTCGCCACTAAGGGTAATGATGCTGGTTGCATTAGGTCGGGTGTACTCGCTTTACTATACCCTAACTTCACTTGCTTAGCAGTAGCACTTTCCGTTCGCAAGTATTTTCAGGATAAATAGACCTTCCTATGCACCCTGTATATAAGTATCTACGGGTGAGTTTAAATGCGAAAAGATTATTAAGCAAAAATTAAATATGTAAGTAGAAAAAGCGCGAAGTGTTACGCATATGTGTTAATATTTAAACAATCAACAATCATCTATAACTTCATTTCCTTATCCCTTTTTTATCGTTATGAATGCTTCGTTGACGCATGCGTGTTTGCTATGATGGGTTTTACTTCCGTAGTCATATATATGACGCAATATTATTTCTATTATTTTATTTTAGTTCACCATTCGATAGAATAAATGATTAAATCATTTGAATTTTCAATTGACGAAACGAGAACTGAATTTTCATGCATAAAAGATCCGGAAGCTTGAAAATAATTCCTATTAATTTCAAAAGGTTAAAATGAAGCATTAATGCATTCATTCTAATTAAATCTCATAAAGTATCAAAGAAGGCTCTCATAGATTTCCGCATTAGAATCACATTCACAGAAGAAAACGTGATTTACACAGTAGTTGCATCATTTCACAGTTCAAGCACCTCTTGCGTGAGCAATTTTTAACAAAGATTTCAGCATTCTGAATTGTTTTCAATACATCGTTACATCTAAATTAGTTGGATTCATTACAGCTTTGTACTGAACAAGACATCTCTGCCGCTTTAATTGATCTCTGACAGCAAAACTCTTTAAGTAGCAGGTGATGTGATTTGACTGTTAAAGCGAAAATAGTGTTAGAATATAGCATTATTGCAATGATTTAGGTACATTACGTGCGTCGTTGCTTGTTATTTTAATAATATATGAAGGGGAATGATCGGTGTAGTGTTTTTTAATTTCAGTGTTAATTATATTTTTATTCCTTACTAAATAAAGCTTATATGTGTATAGAGTATCATGTAAGGTATTTTCCATGAGATTTGTTTTAACTCATTCTTTAGGAAATATAATTTAATCCATTACATTTTCAGAATCTTTGTTTATAAAACTGGACAGTACGATGAACTTAAAAAAGAGTTCAAAGCATTTTAAGAACGCCGTAAGAGCTAAAAGATGAAGGGTTTGGGGAAAATGTAGAAAATACAGTGATACCTCGACTTACGTGAATCCGGAGTTACGCGATTTTCAAATCTAGTCGATTCGTCGTCTTTTTTTTTAATCACTGGAACTCAGGCGAGATGGCAGAGCTTAATGAAATTGGGAATGTGGTAGAAGAAGTTGTTGATCTTGCCAGGCAAATAAATGTAGAAGTGGATAGTAATGACGTTCAAGAACGAATGCATTACCACAATCAGGAGCTGACAATTGATGAGCTCATGAAAATGCATGAGCAAGAGCAAGACATTGAGGAACTTGAGTCTTAAGAACCAGTTCAATCAGAAGACCGAATAACGGCTGGGAATTTGACATAAAACCTCAGTTTAATTGAAAAAGAGTTACAAATGTTAGAAAATGCAGACTCTAACGAAGAAAGTATTTTTTCAAGAAAACAAGGAATAAAAATTTATTAGCATGTTACAAAGAAATTTTTAGGATGAAAAAAAATCTTTGACTCGGCAGACTACTGTATTAGATTTTGTGAATGAGAGGGGCACGCTGTATAGAGGGACTGATGCATGTTAACTCTGTCAAGGTTCAAAGTCCTCCCGTTGGTGATATGAGGTAGTTTAGAGCTCAAAAGTCAACCTCGTCACTTGACTTAGACTCAAAATTACGAGTTCCATTACCAATAGACCTCGTGTTCCTTTACAATGCGATGTTAATAAACATCCATTCATCATTTTTCTATGCAAATACTGTTAATATTGTTAAGAATTTTGTGTAATGAATGCTTAAAATAGTGGAAATAATTTATATCTGGTTATACGTTACTATTACTCTCTGTTGTATTTATTTCATGCTAAAATTGTAATATTCGCAAGCAACACTGTTCCTAACATTATAATGGCGATTCAATGGAAACATGACATCATTTTTGGCGACCATACAGATGCTTCTGAAAATTATTTTAGATATCTGTTAATATCACAATCGATGACGTAAGCGGATTTTTGAGAAAAATCCGTGCCGACTATAAATAGGGATTCGCTCTCCGAAACTGAGTTAGTATTGTTTTTTGACAGCTCAAGAGTTGTTTTGAAAGAGCGATTGCTTATGAATACATGACGTATTTGTATTTCTAGACTCTTATAGTTGTGTCTGAGTGCTGTAGAAGGTGTGATTACCTTCTGGAATTTATTTTGCAAATTTTACTGCTGTATCCTGCATTTCTAATGATTGTTTTTCTACAATAAATTTCGATCACTCCTGAAGAACTGTCTTGCTCTTTGAGACTGCATAAAATATTCGAGCCCCGATCCACGTAACAATATAAAAACATGGTTAAAATATGGAGTACTGAAATACGGTAATGTGTTTAAAATGTGTTTAACACGTGTTTTTAATTTCTCTCCCTCACTTTCTTTTAAGGACTCAGTATTTTTTTCTACTCCTCCGTTTATTGACTTAGTTTTACTAATTCGGAAGAATTTTTACTAATTATTATTCAATAGATTCTACTTTTCTTTCTATAGATAAATTTCTTTCTATATTCATAATAATCCCATACATTTTACTTTTCTTCCTTAAAAAGTGAATTTCATTTTGACTAAGCCTTTTATTCACCTTAGCATTATAAATAAAGAAAACTATGATTACTTGTTAACAAATTTTTTAAAAAAATTTCCAATAGGGCTGCGGATTGGTACCAAGCACATCTAGTACATTCTCTGGGAGTTTGTACCACTTTTAAGTGCTGCACCATCTGGGTAGAAAACCATTCGCTGCAATGTAATTTGACACCCAGTTTCCTCCCCAGAGGGCGGCACCTGAGCTCTGACGATGCGAAACCGTACTTAGGAATTTCATTTTGCCGAGATCACCCAGGCCAGAAAGGCACTCTAGGGATCTTTAACATGCCGCTTAATCATACGCCATGGACGCTGATGATTTTCTACAACTAGAAAATCCACCGACTTGGTCCGGGGTCGAACCCGCAACCTTAGGCATTCAAGAACATCGGCAAACCAACTGCGCTACCCAGCCGGCCATTTGTTTAAAAGTTGAGGCATGTTTTTCTGTATTCTCGATCGGTTTTTAAAATGTTTAATAAATGTGCAGAAAGAACTTTTTAAAACATTGCAACGCTTCTGCTAGCGACATAGGTGTATTTTCTATTTATTAAAATCATTTCTTGTTGTCTCTTTACACATATCGCAATTATATCAAAAAAATTTAATGAAATGGCCTTTTACCATTGTGTGTATATAAGAAACAATAGGGAAAAAATAAAAAGGAAAATATACCCTGAGATCTCTTCCTGGTAAATCTTCCACCAATTGTCTTGCTAGATCCTTGCAACGAGTAGCGTTTTTCGGCATTTTTGAATCACTTTCCCAGTCTCTATGAGGACTGTGACCATAAAGAGCTGCCGGAGTAGCGTGTGTTACCCTAGTCGTTGTCACCAAACCGGTAGCTTTTCCTGTTAAAACATTAAGTTGGAAATTGAACGCAGAAATATTATTAATTTTCAACAAATCTAATGTAAGTCTAGTTAAAATTCATAGATTTTAACGAAACCGTAAAAAATTATAGTAATATCGATTTAGTTTTATTTTGATATCTATAATTCGTATTTTATGAATAATAATTATTTATTTATTATGATTCTATACTGCATATCATTCATCACTGGATATCATCGTGAAGGATGGGACATAACTCGTCTTCCAGCATCCACAAATGAATCATTACAGGGTGATTGCTGTTGATTGCAGCTGATTATTATTTCTCAAAATTAACAAGTTTTAAAGGAATTTGTGTTTTGTTTCAATTATACGAGGGTCACTCTGAAGTTTTTGAGATACAACTAGGTTTTTAAAGTTATACGTACACAATTTTAGGAGTGTTCAAGGTAGTCTCTTCCAGCATCAACACACTTTTGTAAATGAATTTTCCACAGATTAAATGCTAGAAACCATTCATTTCTTTGAATTGATGAAAAAAGCGCAATGATAGCCACATTAATCCCTTCTTCTGAATGAAAACGATGTCCACGTGTTCTTTTTTAGATTAGAAAATAACCAATATCACAAATTGCTAGATCCGGAGAATAATGTGGATGCTCTATCACTTTAATTTGTTTTTGTTTAAGAAACTCATCTGAGTTAATCCGGCTGTATGGGAAGAAGCATTGTTATGGTTAAGCATTAGTCCCCTAACATTAACTTCTTGGAGAATTTCTGGAAGACATTTAGTGGTATAACAGTTTGCTGTTACTGTTTTCTGCCCTTCCAACTTGATGGTTTTGATCAATCCCATACTTCTGTAGAAAACGGCTTACGTTACTTTTTTCATTGCTCGTTGGCGTAGGATCACGATTAAAGATCCATACTTTGCTTTCTTGACGTGTTGGAACATCAAAAAACACATGTACGTTTCATCACCTGTTACAATTTTAGAAATGGAGCTATGGCCACCATCATTTAGCAATTTAAGTGATTGTTTTTACTGATTCTGGCACGCTCCTCTTTTTGGTGCTGAGTTAGATTATGGGGAACCCATCGGCAAACTACTTTTTTCATATGTAATTCTAGAATAATTTTGTACATGACTGCGGATCCAAAGTTAAGTTCATTCTGTATCAATTGAAAGATACAGGGATTATCATCTATTAACGTTTTTCGTGTGGCAGACACATTATCCGGGATTACTGCCTACCGTGGTCATCCTGTGTGTTCTTCATCCTGAAGAGAATTGTGACCTCTACAAAATTCTTTAAACTATCCGAATACAGTAGCGTGACATGAAGATTCATCACCAAATGCTAATTGCAGCCGTTGAACGCTTTCCCCTTAATTAAATCTAGCTTTAAAATCATAGAAAATCATAGCATGATAATGTTCTCGCGTCTCTCTCTCAACTCCATTTTCTCTTCTGTCTAAAATTTATTCTACGCTAAACAACTTGAAATAAGTCAATAAAAAGCCGCCTGCTGAGTTAAAATACTTCGTATTTTCAAATTAAACCATTAATTTTGTTTTGTAACTTCTTGTCTGTACGTATCTCAAAAATTTCAGAGTTACCCTCGTAGCGGTGAGGAAAGCGGCGCAGACTCTTACCGCAGAGGGTGGGACAAAGGCGCGCGTGTTAATATCGATGCAACGGAATGAGGAATTAAAAATAGGAAGAGAGAGAGAGAAAAGAGTATAATATTTTAAAATTGTTGCAATTAATTTGAATTCGATTAACAGAAAAAGTTTTTAGGAATATGCGCTAATTAATGAAATTGCCTTCCTTAACTTCTTTCCTCCCTTTTTTGTAAACTTTCTTTATATAGCATTATGAAATATTTTCTTTTAAAAAAAACTGTTATTGTTCGGCTTATACATAAGAGCACAGCATTTACATCCATGGTATTACTTTTATACTTTTATCAATGGCACTTACAAATACATATGTAATGATACATCCTTTTCGCAAATATATGGCCAAGAAAATATCTCTTCTAATTATTACCATACTCTCTCGGGAATACTTATCGCATCATTATACCCTTTAACTACTGGCCGAAGTAACTGAGTGATCATGGTCGCGAACTCGGGGCTGACGTTGTTTCATAAGCTCGAGCTAAAATTGATGTATTAAGGAAATTTGGAAGGTGGATTGAGAGTTCAGATATTTTGTCAATCAATCAACTCTCTCATTTGCCAACTAGAGCCAGATTGGAGCATTCCTGCCTCTCTAATTTTAACCACGGGAATATGAAGAAATCGATAATTAGATAACATCCTGCTCTCCACTTTCATGCCATGGCAACGTGAGGACTTTGAAATCAGGCACATTTAATACGCAGTAGCTCCTGTACACGATGTACCTTGAATCGAACGCGCGGCTCGACTGAAACATGAAAACGCAAACTAGATGTCACAATAATTTGATCTTCAAGGCCGAAAGGAAGAAATTTAAAAAAAAAATTAAGAAACATTATGTCCCCCCCCCCCCAAATCCATCTTGAGCAAGTGTTGGTAAAAGAACGAAAGAATAGGGAACATATGTTCCGGGTTTATTCTTAATTTAATGCATGTTTAATGGGAAAAAGAATAGCTGACTACAATAATCAGCCATTTTGATTCTGTGAGTGCTTGGCAGAATTTTTATATCAAGACTGTTCTATTCGCTGGAGTGATACAAAGTGCTTCCGAAAAAGTAAGAAATATTTTTGATTTCATTTTGTTTTCTTATTTTTGAAAATATTCTTAACCATCTATTAAAGATTTGATAACTCACAGACCAATTACTGAAGTAGACATAAATCATTTCAGAAAATGAAAGGTTCAAAACGGATAAAAATTGTCCCGATTTTAAATTCCTTTTTGAATCCATTTATTCCATTTAAATAAATACAGTAATTTATGCAAAATGCATAAAAAATGCATATTTTAAAAAAAAATTAAAACTTAAAATTAATTCTTAAATTACACACAAAGACTGTATTTGTCGAAGTGTTTAAATAAAGCTTGGCACAATTTTAAAACACCGAGTTTGGTTTAGTTGTGTTTCAATATCCATGTAAATATGTGACATTATGAGAAACATATGCATCTGTTTGTTATATTAAGTTCTCAAAATTTAGAAACATTAAAATGATTGGATTTTTTTTACAAAGACGTGTTAAATGAAAAGTTTGTTTAGCTTTATGGTTTATAAAAGGGGTGGCCAACATGTGTCAATCGCGAAGCTAATTTTTAGAAAAGATATCGAATAGACTTCATGATAAAAAAAAAGCACTTTTTCGTAACGCCTTTGACAGCAAAAGTCAATTGCAACGCATTTAAAGAAGTTAAAGGCAGGGGTGTAACGGAGAATATTAGGAATCCCCTGCAAAGTCAGGTTGTGCCCCCTGCGATGCGAGAGGGGTATGCCACTGTGAAAAGGTGATATATTATGCAAAAAAATTGTTCAACCCTGGTTTAGAGTATAGGTCGGAACATGCGGCCTACATGAATGATTTGTAATGATACATGAATGATAATGAATGATTTTCTCGTCGAAAAGCTAAATCTTGTATTAGTTGATATTTAATTTTGTTTAGATAACATAGTTGAAAAATTTATAGAATTATATAAAGAACGGTATAAATTTTTCAGTGGTTAGTGTTGTGCGTAACGAATTGTACATTTGAAATGATACAGCACCACCTAGTGCAAAACGATAACTCTAACAATATGAAAATGTTATCTGATTTCTACACAAAACCATTGAGCAGAAATAAACACTATTTGACGCTTAAATAACATAAATTCTTCCTTTTAAAGGCAAACTTTTCAAAAGTTGAAAAAGGAAAAACATCATCAACAGGTGTCTTTTAGATCTACCTGTCTAAAAGATCCTTAATTCCTTAATTACTTTAAGAATTCTTAATTACACCTAATTAAAATGAAACATTTAACGGTTATAAAGTTCTCAGCCCCAGACATAGAGGACATAGAAATGCTTAATATAACAATAATCATATGTTATTATTAACAGAAGAATGAAGCCAAAATGTGATATTAATGCTTTTGAGTATATTTTTTTTTTTGTAACTGAAAAAATATGTCCTTAGATTAGTTCTCCTTACTATTCTTTAACATTCAAATAGGAGTATGAATTAAAATTACCTGATTCTTGAGCCCAATCTAAGATCGAAGTGAGTTCATTTCCAAAAAGTGAATCACAATCGTTGACTTTGACTCTTGCAGATACTCCAATAGTCGCTGAATTAGTTTTAGTCCCCGTGAAAAGTGCTGTTGCGGTTGATGCTGAATCGGGTACTTGATGACTTACACTGTATGTCTGAAGGGAAAAAAAGCATCACTTTTACATTTAGAAAGAATATTATAATTACAGTTGATGTTAGATCTACCTTTGTGAAGGTCCCCTTGGACCTCACTTTGAGAACGAGAATAAATTGGAGTCATATAAGAACCAGTAGCCATTTTTATAAATAACTTTCTTTATTTGGTTATCTTTCCCAAATAGAATCAAATATTTTTAATAACAAATAAATAGAATTAGCTATATGAGGTTTAAAAAGGGACTTTCCTTTAAATTAACTTAAATATTTAATGATCCAATTAATTAACAATTAGAATATCGATCACGCAGAGATTACCACGATAAGAGATCCCAGAATTATATTCTATAACTATTGAACATTTAACTTTAATCTCACTCTAATGTACAGCTTTAATGAGACTTTAATTATAAATCAATATTTACCACACTGATTCTCAACTCTTCCTGAGATTAAATTATCCACCAAGAAATCTTCAATAATAAATCTAACTTCACTATTATAACTTTCTGCTTCAATCTCACTCTCCTACTGCTTTAACCTTACTATTCCGTTTGACTTAAATACTTTATCTAATCTGCATAACAAGGAATCCAGTCCTCTTTTTGGAGCTGATTGGAAATAGGTAGGGAATTATAAATTTCCCTAAAAGAGACGACTCAGAAGGTTAGTGATAAAGTTCCGTATAGGTTTGTCACACCTTTATTTAAGAACAAAATGAATAAATCTTAATTATTTTTTTTCCAGAAGCACCACTTGCAACATTTAGAAGTGATAGAAAGACATCTTACGCAGGTAAAGTCATTTGAACAGCATAATAGTTTTGAAATATTTTTAATTAAGTTGTTTTAATTATTTTTAATTTCTATTAAAAGCACACAGAGTATTGATAAAAAGATATTACATAACATATTTTACTTATTCCAAAATTTCATTGCTTGTAGTGCTTCGAAATCAATTCCTCCTCACACAAATTGGTGCACGAAATTATTTTTTTATTTTGTTTACATTAAATCATTTTTTAAACAATTGAAAGAAGCACACTGCCACTTTTATCCTCGACAACAGTGTTCCGCGGACCGGTACCGGTCCGTGGATCAAATACTACCGGTCCGCACAAGAAACATTAAATCATTTCTCTTTTATTTACTGTGGTATATTTTTCTTAGGTTTGGGCTATTTTTTTTTATTAAAATCTCTTAATATTCCTTGTTAAATCACTTTATATTCATTTTTTAGTGTAACCATATTTTATTCAGAAGTCACGATTAAATACAATTAAATTAAAATTATTAAATCAAAACAGTCTAAGATATAAACAATCAACATCCTCCCCCCTAAGCGGGTCGCGGTAAAATTAACAAACGTTGACCAGTCCACGGCGATAAAAAGGTTGCGGAGCACTGCTTTACAACAGGGGTGTTAAACTCAAAGACCAACTTGGGGCAAACAACCAAAGTTTAAATTTAGGTAGGCAGCCAAATAAATAAATAATCGATATTCATAGAAATGTAGGTTTATTTCGAATAATACATTAAAATAAACATATAAAGAAGAAAAATTTAATGTTTACGTCCTGACACTTAACATCTTCTTTCTGCTACTTTCTTTCCAATTTCGCGAGAATTTTAAATTTTTTTTTATTATATATTATTGTGTGCTGATATATATGCCTTGCCGCGAGTTTGACAACCCTGATCTACAAGCTGGTGTAATTACACCCTTAATGTGACCTCTCTATTTTCTCTTTTAATACACCGACCTCATTCGGATTCCTTCAAAGTCAAAACAATTCAAATTCAGCATAGTCTTATATAAACATTCAAAGTGATTGTGGAATTATTATAATAACTGAAGTAAAACGTACATATTTCATGCTAAAAAAAAGGTATTATTTCACGAAAAGTTATATTTGAAGAAATTTACAATAATGTTTCTATATTTCATTATTTTCAAATAAGTAGCAGTGCATTCGTTATACTTTGGAAATGACTTCCAATGCCTACAAAAATAAAATAAAGTGTAATTACTACCAGCCATTTTTATGTTGTAAGTCGCTTTTCTAATGATTGAAACCGCAGAAGGGCGAACGCTTCTTCCAAAATACAAAAACACGTTCCGCTATGCCTAAAAAAGGAACAAGAACAAAAATTAAATTACCTTAGAAAGAGCGACGTAAGGAAACTTTTCGAAACTGAGTTGACTGTCTTCTCCAGGGCGACCTTCATTCTGGCCTTGGAACACACGGGCGGCCATGACATTGCTCAATCCCATCCCATCACCAACAAAAATAATGAGGTTTTTAGCTATTCGCGTGTTCGGCACAATTCGCAGAGAGTCCTGCAGGTCTTCTTGGCCCATTTCGAACCAAAATGTTGGAGATTGTTCTGAAACACGAAGAAATTCAATGAAATTCCATTTTTTACAATCCAAGAAACTTGTGTAATTGCCATTATCAAGCAACTAAAGCTAAAAGCTTTGGGAAATAAAATCAATCATCCTTACATACGTTTATGTCTTAATGCAGTCATTATTTAACTCAAGAAATATCATTGACAATGACACATTGCTTTAATATATATCATTATTGCTGCAATATTACTGAAATTGTTATCAATCTAGTTGTACAAGTGTATTCATCAGTTATTTCTTGTTCAAATGTATGGGTATTTTCTGAAAACTGTTTAACATTGTTATTTAAACGTAGAGGAAAAAATTCTAATAATTTTCTAAGAATACATACATAAAAATGAAATGTATCAAAAACAAAAATGCAATTTTTGAAAGTTTTATATTTGTGCAACTTATGTGATCAAAATTAACTCTTCAAATTAAAAATGATTCATTTTCATTGTCTTACTTCAGAATAAATACAATATATAGAACGAAAAACGTTTTTTTAAAAAGAAATGTATAAAGAATTTAATCTACAAATAAATGTAATTAAATTTGAAAAGGTAAGTATTTTTATACATACATAAATACATTTTATGATTAGAGCTTTGCTTTGAATTACGTCTTCTTTTGCTTCTGATGCATTGTATACATCATTAATTTGTACGTAATTTTCAAAAATAGCAACCAGATTAAAAGTTTACATATTTGTTAAGTAATCTTTCCGTCATGTGTTTATAATTTTTAGATCATTTTTTTGATTTTGTAAGCAATTTCTGATATCTTTTGCATTGACGACAATACTTCTGTCATCATTTATGTATACTATTCTTCAAAAAGTTTATAAATATATTTCTTAAATTATAAATGCTAGAAATGAGAGTAATTCAGTTTTTTTCTTCATAATCGTCTGCCTAAATGGTTTCATTTATTGTAAAGCTGAAGGAAATTATTTATTTATTAAAGTAGAACAAATGTTATTAATTTGTGAATTTGCTTCCATGCAGTATTATATTAAAATACATTGCCTTTCAAGAATAAAATAATTAAATTTTCGAGAACCTTTTTTTTAGCTAGTTATTCAGCTAATTTAAAAATTTTTTAGCAACTACTTATATGATTTTCATTGAGTCCATTCTTATAACATATATTAGAATCACATTTCGCATTGCAGAAATGGATTTCATTTATTATCCTTCAATTTTTGAATCTCTATTTATGGCATAACGTTTTGCCATTTGCCCTTCATTTTTTTTAAAGTTGAATCAGGAATGTAATTTTTTTTGCTAAACAGCTTATGAATTCTTGAAAAATTTTCTGTTATTTTTAATTAATTTTGCTAAGCAATTTGCTTAAAGTAAAATTTCTCGTTGAGAAAAAATACTATACATACTATAAACATACATACTATTAGTATTATTTACTGTATAATGTAAGTATTATTTACTGTATAGTATAAGTTTAAAAACAGGGTCTTCATATTTTTTAATCTGTTGAAATTAGATTATTCACATTGCCTGCAAGAAATGTTATAATACCTATAAGTTATTGAATTCGGTAAGTTAATATTTTTTTTGTATAAATATGCATCCACACAATCAGAATTAGATATTGCAGTTTTAAAACAGTTAGAAATTATTTTTAATAGTTTGTTACACTATGTAAATAGTAGCATGTTTTTATATAGAACAATAATTTTAATTCCAATTAATAAAAAAGTGAGAAAAGAAAAAAATGGCAGAAAGTATTATACAAGATACTTGTTTGATCAGAATAATTGATTAAGAGAATTCATTTCCAATTTAATCCACTTAATTTTTAGTTACTTAATAACCTTGAAATTGGAAGTTTTTGGAAGTTAAAATTTTTCATTTAATTCAATATTTATACGTAAAATGCGTCAATGGTATGAAGCATGTCACACTCTTCTAGAATTTTTATTAGGCAAAACCAGTTATTTCTAAACATGAATATTCGAGAAAAAGAGCACATCTGTGTTTTCCAGAACTTTTTATTTGAATTTTAAACATGCTAACAAAAATTATCCAACATTTTTCGTCTTGTTAAATTTTACAAACGACTAATCCTGTTTCTCTTAATTATTAATAGCAATATATCGCTTCCATATTAAAAATATAATTTTTCCAATTCTTATTTTTCAGCAAATAACATAAAAGTATTTTATAAATTAGTAGTTTATATATTTTCTAATGTAAAATAATATGTGTGAGTGCTGTATATTTTATATTAAAAAATTTAACTTTTTAATTTTTACAAAAGAAAACTAAAAGATTAAAAAGGAAAATAAATAAATGAGAAGTAAATTTTAGATGAAAAAGTTTGAAAATCTCTTCAATTTTTTTGAAATATTTTATAACATAATACAAAGTTTTGAAAATATTTAAACGTTCTAAATAAAATTACTTATGTTCATACAAAACTCAAGCAGAGAAAGAGAGAAGACTCTTTGATTACAATTATTAAAATATTATCAACATTGACCAGAACTGTTTAAAGAACACGCTCACGCATTCTAATATTCTTTATTGATAAAAAAAAGTGTTGTAGTTCTCACGAACAATCATGTTCTTATTTCAATAAATAAGGGTTTTGTTTTTTTTACAAAATAAATTAGAGAAAAAAAATATTTATATAATGCTTATAGAATCCTTTTTTATCACCTTGACTTATTATAGAAAAGAATTCTAATTTAATATAATTATACAGAAGCTAATCTATAAATACAGCATACATTTATTTAAAAAAATTCTTAATAAGAATACAAATCAGAATCAATAAACTGCTCACTGCCGATAAAATTCGAGTCACTCTCATTTCCGAAATAGAAGCTGATAATATTTTGTTCCTCATAAACACCGCATTAGACGAATATCAACAAATACGGCAGATGTTTTTGTTGTTTTATAGTTCTTTTTTTCCCTTCTTAATTGATTTTGCGATACATTGACATTGCTCTGCGTCCTGCGGCTGCTTTCTAACAAGATAACTACTCTTAAGACTTTCTTCCCAGCAACTAAAAATCAAATGGTCGTTGCAAAAGATGTATTTTTTCTTCTTTATAAGGCATTTACATCGATGTGAGTAAATTTGAGCTTTTATCCCGCCTTCTTTTTCCAGATGCGTGAGTGATTCAAGCTACGCTGTGGTGATTCAAGTACAATGAACTGACAACTTTCTCACGAGCGAAATTGATTTCTAGCATCGCCTTGAACTTAAGTAGGCATTATAGGGAAACTGTAAAGAATTACAATGGATAATTTCGACATTATACTTAGTAATTAATTAGTGTTTTGATATTCAGTATAAATATAGCAAGTTTATCCTTTAAAAAAATGTCATTATTGCATTTATTCTTGATTCAACATCAAAGTGAAAAAAAATTCTTATTGTCATGAGAATTTTCACCTGTAATGAAAATCACGAATCAATCGTATTTCAAGGTTCACTTCATGACAAAGGGATTTTGTAACAAATTCGGATTATATTTTCAGGCAGAAAAATATTTTTAATTATCACATAAATACATGACATTGAAACACATACATACATTCTTTAATTATACATACTGTATTCTGTAAAATATAGAAATATTTCTGTTTAGCATGCATTGTATAAAAAATCATTTATAATCGCAGCATAGAAGATGAAACATAGAAAAACACTTAATGTTAAAAAATGGATTGACTTATAAAACTGAATACTAAAATAAACTATGCAGTAATTTAATTGTCAAGTTAGAATTTAATATCAATTCAGGAGATTCTTTGTTTCTATTTGAAAAAGCGTTCCGTGTTATAGTCCTATAATTTATCATTATGTGCAAAGATAGCCTTAAGTAGTTTACAATAACTTTCAAATTTGTAATTTTTTGGTAGGTTTTGTTTTTGTTTGTAATATTTTGAAAGTCTTAGAGTTTAATGTTATTTATTAAAGAAAGATATTTATTTAATTCAACTGTTTTCATAACTGGTTTCGTAATTCAAAATTCTAATAATTATTTTATACATAGAATGTTATAAAACTGATAATATTCAGCTTACAAATATTTTAGCATAGACAGTTTTAAACTTGTGAAATAAAAAAAATAACAGTTTACTAAATGTGAAAGAGAGAGCTAATATTACTTTTAGATAAAGATGTAGTTAAATAGAATGTTCAAAATATATGAGAATAAGTGATAATATTCTTTTGAATAAAATATATACAGTGGAGCACAAAAGTGTCCGTGCACTTACAATTCCCTATAAAATTTAACGATTTCCACTAATAAAAATTAATAAATCGAAAGTGTAATTTTTTATGACATCTACAACTTATTCTTAATGAAATAATATAACATTTAAAATAAAAGTATAACTATTATTTTGAAAAATTAATAACAAAAAACACTACTAAAAGTTACATCACAAAAGTCTTCGTACACTTAAAAAATCTCAGAAAAGCTTTAAATATTGTATTTCTTTCTTAATTTAATACTTATTAGGATATATTTTAGCATTTGCAATAACTTTTAAACGACTTTGTAAAGATTTCAGAAGTTTTTTGCATCGATGATCTATTTACTTAGCCCATCTTTCTGTGATTATTGTTCTTACATCACATTTTTTTATAAGTCCTGTTTTCTTTTTTTAAAATCAAATTCTCGCAAAACATTTTATACTCGGCTAAAAATAAGGTGATTTAGAAGGTTTTTTCAGAATGTGGGACAGTTATAGAGACATAGGACAAGAGCAAGAGCACTGCGCTTGGAGTCATAATCTTGTTAAGAAATGTGGATAATTAAATGGATAATTTAAAATTGTTCTTTAAAATATTTAAATAGAGCTCAGGGTTCACGATACCATAAAAAATTCAAATGAGCTAATGCTGAAGTCGATTTATACTCCCACGCAAGAACGCCTTCACCTCCACGCTGAAGCAAGAGTTGAAAATGTTCATGTTTCACATAAACCCTAGGAATTAAGTTCCTCATTTTTTCTTCTACAAACTATTATACACCCGTCGGAACCAAAAATGTTGAATTTTCAGTCATCCTAATCAATTTCCAGTCAATGTTGAATTTTCTGAAACTTAACCCATGAATTTACTTGGAATAGTGAAGTATAGAGGTGGAGGTGTTCTTGTGTTGGGATGTAAATTGGCTTCAGGATTAGGAAATTTAGTATTCTTTTATGGTAGGAATCATAAGCTCTACTTAAACATTTTTAAGAACAATTTTAAAATATCGGCCCAGAATTTGAATATTGGAGATGTTTTGATTTTTTAAAAACATTGTGACGCTAAACGCACTGCTCTCAATGTACGCTGGTGGTGTCTCTATAAATGTCCCAAAATCTGAAAACACCTCCTAAATCACTTTTTTAACCAAGTGGAACATATTTGACAAGAATTTGATTTAATATATATATATATATATATAACATGATATATAAAAACAAAATGTGATGTAAAAACTAGGATCACAGAAGAATGGAGAAACATCGATGCCAAAATTTAAAAAAAAAAACAGATTAAATCTATACTAAGACGTTTAAAAATTGTTAGAGATGCTAAAAGTTATCTTACTAAGTACTACATTAAGAAAGAAATACAATATTTAAAGCTTTGTCGAGATTTTTTCAAGTATACAAAGACTTTAGTGGCTTAATTTCTTAGCAGTTTTTTGATTAATAATTTTTTTAAATTTATAGTTATACTATGTTTTAAAAATTGATTATGTTACTCTGTGTTTAGAATAAGTTGTAGATATCATAAAAAAATTACAATTCCGATACATTAATTTTTATTAGTCGAAAACATTAAATTTAAAAGGAAACTGCAAGTGTACGAACAATTTTGTAATCCACTGTATATAAAAAAAAACCCAGTCAAATCAATTATTCAGTTTGTAAGAGAGTAAAAATTAGCGTTTGTAGAAGAATATAATTTCAAGCAACAACTGCAACAATTGTGGTTTGTTGTATTCAAAAATTTAGAGCGCTATATGCAATAAAACTTAAATTGAACTTAAAATTTAATATGAGGAATTAATTAATGTAAAATCAAAGAACAAAAAAAAAGTTTTAGTGTTTTAATTCTTAAGATTGGAACTTTTTATAGCATCTTCAGACACAGATTTGATTTTTAATTGAATAATTAATCTCATAATACTCTCGAATTATATATTTTGTAAGTTCAGTTTTGAAGCTGAAATGATAGAGAAATGCATGCATAATTATGCGTATTAACATTTTGCTTATGGCTAAAATAAATTGATGCTTAAAAAAAAGAGAGCCTATATTTCCATTAAAAAGTAGCTCATTGCAAAACTCAAATTTATTAAAGGAACTCAGGGAAAAAAACGTTTTATACGACAAAATTAATTTCTTATGAAAAGTAGAGAGAGTAAAAATATACTTTAATTTTTGTAACATTTGGCAAATTTATGTTCTTTTAAAATCTATCAAAAAATATTAAAAATATCTTTTTTTTTCTTTTAACTTTCGTTCAACAGAAAATTGCGAGTGGCACAAAGATTTTCCAATAACAATAATTTTCACAACCAAACACATTACTAAAACCCAGGAGCTAAGTAGCACATCAAAAGTACTAGAGCTATTAGTTATTTCTTAGAGACTAAAGAAATTCGTGTCAAAGTCGTGTTCAAAATTACCGTTTTTAAAATCTATTTCTAAGAAATACCATAACATTATTTCTACGCTTTGATTTAAGTCTTAATACCTCCCATGATGAATCGAAGTAGTCCATACTTATTATGAATTGAAGGTGTCCATACTTATTATGAAATTAAGCAGTTTGTGTTCTTAGAAGTTAAACTGGAGGATCAAAAGATAATAATATCTATGATTTTATCTACTAATTCAGGCAAACACGAAAATAAAAAGAAAATGACTTACAAAAAGATTGAGATACAAACGTGAGAACGACATTCAAAAAAATTACTCAAACGTGATTTTGTTTCTGCTATGTAGTCAGAGCCTCTAATACTGGGTTAGATGAAATATATTTAATACTGTCTAAAAGAAATTTGTGTCAAATTTGTAGGCCTTTTCAAGGTTAAAAGCATTACTACTATTTACTCAAATACCTTAGAAGAAGTTAGCACAGTTTTAAAAGATTTTACTACTTTTAATTTATGCAAGGATCTTTATCGAACATTGTTTGAGCTTATAACTTTGTAGAGTATTTAAATGGCATAGTTATATTATTAATGCTTATGTCCTAAGATGTAAAATATAATTATTTATATTTAATTTTTATAATTATTAATTTTCAGCTCAGAATCGATACGATTAAACGAATGTATTACCATGTCATTACACACAATTATAGTTTTCTTACAGTTTCTTCCTTAATATACACTGGTGTGCAAAAATTAAGGACGAAGTCCAAAAATTAGCATATCAGCTGAACGAAGAGGCAGAGCGGACAGAAAGACCAATCAGGAGATTAAGTAAGGTGATGTACGGTAGCACATGCGCAGATATGCAGGTAGACGTAATGGGGGAGTGTCTGAGTAGTATAAAGCATGTTGTCGATGTAAGATCAGTATTTCTGGCAAAGAGATTGCACGCCGTATAGCAGTTAAAATCACACTGAGTTGCTGCCTCAGCGAGAAATGGCGAATAATCAATCTGTTAGACGACATCTGGATGCTTTTACCCGAGGTCAAATCATTGGGAAGTTCGAGGAAGGCCGCAGTGTGACAAGTGTGGCTGCAGAGTTCGGAATTGCTCACAGCATCGTTTCACGACTTTGGAGACAATTTCAAACTACAGGAACAGCTATCCGGGGGTTCAGTAGTGGTCGTCCACGAGAAACCACACCCGCAGATGACCGGTACATTGTCTTACAGACCAGAAGAAACAGGCGGCAGACAGCGGGAGAAATCGCTAGACACACGACACATGCGACTGGACGACCGATATCGCGTTTTACCGTGGCCAGAAGACTGCATGGTGGTGGTCTGTTTGCACGACGCCCTGTACGGTGTGTACCTTTAACGCCTGCCCATCGGAGAAGGCGTTCTCTGTGGTGCCGGGAACACCGGAATTGGAGAGACAATGAATGGGGCCGAGTACTCTTTACAGATGAGAGCAGATTCAGTTTGAGTAGCGATTCTCATCGCATACTCATCTGGAGAGAGCGGGGAAGCCGCAATCATCCCTCGAACATCATTGAAAGGGACAGGTATGGAGGTCGCGGTGTTCTCGTTTGGGGAGGCATCATGCTTGGTAGTCGTACAGACCTTCATATCTTCGACGCAGGTTCAGTCAACGGGATCCGTTATTGTAACGAGATTCTTCTTCCATATGTGCGTCTTTTTAGAGGCGCTATGGGTCTGCAGTTCCTTTTCATGGACGACAATGCACCATGTCATCGCACAGTAGCTGCCGAACAGCTCTTAGAGAGTGAGGATATTGAACGTATGGATTGGCCGGCACGATCTCCGGATCTCAATCCCATCGAGCATGTATGGGATTTTCTAGGCAGATGCTTGGCAGCTCGTACCTTACCACCAGTAACGATTCGGGAGCTTCGATCGGCGCTGCAAGACGAATGGGCAGCAATGCCTCAACAACTCATTGACACCCTCATTCTCAGCATGGGCAGACGCTGTGAAACCTGCCTAGCAGTCAGGGGAGATCATATAACCTACTAAAGACCGGATGTTTCTTGCTGGACACCCATCACATGGATGTTTCGGCCTTCAGTCGCATTGCGCTCCATGCTACTTTTTCAATCAAGCTTCTTTTTATCCCTCTGATTTCTCTTTTAGTAAGTGTTGCTTACATTACACATGTCCTTACGTATTGGGGATCTTACGGTATTAAATGTGTTGATTTGGAAAGCTTTTGTACAAAGTTATATTGAAAAAACCGCCTCGTCCTTAATTTTTGCACACCAGTGTAGTGTTATGAATAAGAATAAGAATCGATTTGGAATTAGAATAACGAATATGGAATTAGAATCAATCATGTTAATTGGATTGCGAATGTATTCCGACTTACCGCGATCTTGCTTCCATGCTGGACACCTAAGTACATTTTTTATAGAAGCTTGAGGAAAATATGAGTCATTGAGAAACACGCAAAGAACTTTTCCAGTCTATATTTTACAAAAAAACACACACGCACACCATTACATGTAGGAAAACATTGCACAACACAATCACAAAAAAACGACACTTCCATCACACACGAATACGAATAGAAAGGAATTTTCCCGCCAATTACAAATCCTTCTAGAATAAAAAAAGTCCCAGCTCTTTTCGCCGTCTCTGGACGGCGAAAGGAGTCAACTGTTCTTAACATATAGTTTCAATGAAAACAGTGAATTTTTATTTAAGAAATTTTTTTAACCAACTGTGACTTTTCCTGAAATAAATGAAGAAAGAACAAATTTATAGCTGAATTTAAAAATCCTTATTGTCAACATAAATTATTCGTATTTATTCCCTCAATTTTTTATTATTTGACTGAAATTTGGCAGAATGAATTTTGTGAAATAATTAAAAAACTCATTTTTGAATATCAAACATATGATTTTATGAACACACTTAAAAATATTTCTAAATATAAATTATACTTGAATTTTGGTAATTAGAGATTCAATTTTTTTAAATATGTTGCTATTTTTAAAAACACGATATTTCAAAGATAACGTATAATAGAATTGCTGAAGTAGATAAATGTTTATTTTTTTTTACTATATTTATTCATAGACAAAAATAAATTTAAATAGATTTACATTGCTTTTTACTACATGCTTTTATTCAATCAATATAAAAATTTATTGAATGTATTTTTACTTTTTTACTATACAAAATAGTACAGACTTACATTTTATCATAATTAAATTCTTTTGTAACACGTACTTAAAAATTACTTTAGGTTTCTTATCAATTTGAAAAATTCTGAAAGTGTAACAAAAGAAAAATAACAACAAAAATAAAAAATAATGAAATAATGAAATAAATCATGCAAAATATACGGTTACTTGACAATGAGAGAGAGTCATTATAGTCTGTATTACAATATAGAAACCTGGAAAACTACATTTAAACGTCATCTAGAAATTCCTGAAGGTTTTCTAATAACTACGATTCATAGAATTCTTATGCAATGTAAATTATAACTCTGGGAAATAGTGAATTAAAGTGAGAGAGAGAAATAAAGAAAACTCAAAATGCACCACAAGTCAACAACTTCCAGTTCGGAATGCCAACACCGATTGAGGCATCATTATGTGGTTTGGGCAAACAAAATGATTGAATAATTCCTATCATTTGCTGAGCCACTGAAAGCCTCAATTCGGAATGCTCCCGTTCGACAATCTGTATTTCAAAAGATCTTTGGAAACACATTACTCAAAGCGATCGTGCGGAGACTGAAGTAGAAAGTTATTGCAATATGTAAAACGGCAACCAGTTCTAACAATGGCTTCTGGTGCATCTGTGATTTGTGGCTTTTTTTTTTTTTTGTTCGTTGCTCATTGTTGCCCAAGTGAACAACACTCAGTCTGAGTTTCACCCAGAATGAACACTGTGACGGATTTTCACTTTTTAGATCAAAGTTCTAGGGAATACATAACGTATTTTATGAAAAAAGAGAAGAACGCGAGGCATGTTAAAAAGCTAAGGCCTTTTTATAAGAGAATACATAACTTATGTGGGAAGAGTTAGGGGAGTTCTGGTTTTCATTGTGTGTGTGTGTGTGTGAATACAGCCTTTTTCGGCACAAGATTTATAACTTACTTTGAAAATGTTAAGTAGCATATGTTATATGCTACAAAATTCTTTAAATTGTGTGCAATAATTTTATACGATACGTGTAAAGCATGTATAACGTAATTATTTATTCTTCCTTTAACATCATTAAATGCTAGTTTTAAATAATCAAATGACCTTACAAAACTGCTTTGGTTTAGAATTTTAATTGTATAATATAATAAAAGATGTTGCGACATAATTATTTTATTTGAATTGAATACTCATTTTTCCTATTTATTCAATATATATTTTGCATTAAAGTTCTCGCCTTGTGGTCATTTTGAATGCATTAATAATTCATAAATATTCATCTTATTGAAATTTTTACTTTCCTCCTCAGACCAAGTACATCAGTTTGAATACAATAAAGTACATACAAAAGAAAAAAATGAAGGTTTCTCTAAAAATTTTATTTCCTCTTCAAATTTTGAAAATATTTCTAAAATTTTTTAAAGTTCTGAAAATCAGCAAATAAATAATATATATAAATAGTTTCTTAAAAACATATTTATGTATATTTTAATTCAAAATTATGTATCATTCAAAATTATAGAAATTTAAACTATATAAATTAGAATAATATATAAATTTATTATCAGAGTAAAAATGAATTTGTTAACTACTCTAAAAACATATACTCGTACGTGTCTCTTAATACAAAACTTTATTTCACTAGATCTGCATCGAAAGTTAAGCTTTCTTGCAGAAGAATAAACATTTATATTTCTAAATATCAAAGATTCTAAAGTATTACGAAGGAAGACATGAGTTTTACGTACTTATATCGAACATTTACAAATTATTTTTAAAAAAAGCATTTTGTGTGTTTTACAGAAGCTACATTGAACTTTCTATTGCAGAAATTTAATGCAAAATGTTATGATGCCAAAATGTTATGATTTTAATAAATACTTATCAGTATCAAATACATTATTCTATTCCTTTTATACAATTAGGGTATGTATTTATTTTTGACTAAACGTACTATAAAAAAATTTCTATAATTTACTTAGATTTAGATAAAAAAAACCCCTTTAGTTGTTTCTACTGCAGCATAAAGATAACCTTAAGTACATCTCTATTATAATATAGAAATACAGTTATTTTCGAGTTTTTAGAGTTTTTGCAATTTAAATCATATTTTTCTTTTAGTTGTAAATTATCATAATATTTTGCTACAATTTATTGCATATTTTTATCTTATGAATGCAGTAAAATTCTGAAAGACTTATTGAAGATAGATTCAATTCGGTTATTATACAATTATAGTTAAAAATTATCCTTAGAAGACAAATTGATATATAACTAACATTTGCATTACATATATATGTCATTTGTATTCTTTTTATTTATTGCGATGCAGATGTTGTAATATAATGAGAAAAACATAATCACGTGTTCAAGTTAAAGGAAATATTAATTACATTTAGGAATTACGTAAGTGGTTTAAGGGAAAATTTTCAACCTGTCAGTAAGGTACATGTAAGCTATTAAGATATTGTTTTCCTGGGAATCTCGAAAAAGCATCAAAATATCAAAAATAAGTTTTAACTCTGAAGAATATCTACTTTTAAAGTTCTCAAGCCTTTCATCAGGAACGATCTACCGCTATTTCGGTTTTTATGGCAAACATAATGATCATCAAATACCATAAGGCAAAGTGATCAAAAATGGCTGTTCGTTTTCGCAAAATTCCCGTCTTAAAAATTCCGTGAAAAAAATGTGCACATCGATAAAAATCTTAATATTACATCTAGGAATAGCAGAACAATGCTGTCAAAAAAAAGTTACCGGATCTCAAAAAATATACCAATAAAAAATCCTAGTTTCATCACAGATCAGATATGCTACAGTTTTATTTAAAATAAGAGCAAACGAATAATTTATTTTGTACAGTCGTTGTTTGATCCCGAAGCCGTTAAGTGTGAAAGCAAAACTAAAAGAAGGGAGCGGTTTCCGACGCATTCCGATAAGAAAAACGATTTACCAGATCTTCTTAACAGATTTTCACCAAGAACAATGGAACAGTTCTAATTTCAAGGTCATCTTCAAGAGCAACAGTTTTAAAAATGACCTGGCTGGTGTTCTATTTTATTCTATCGAACGTGAAAGTGGTGTTGATAGACCGTATGACGAAAGGTCATCAGAGGATTACAAATTTCGTGTGCTTCAGGCGTGACGGATGAGAACCATTTATTGAGACGACTGAGTTATTTGATTCCATGTCCGTCGTGAGGTGAGGAAAAGTCAAGTAAAACTATTCAGCAGTCAAATAGAAGTTTTTTTAAAATGTATTCATACGCATTTTTTGCACGTAAAAGAAAGAGTAGTTTTTGTGTGTGGTCTAATTATAAGAATAATGGTTTAAGCCAACTGTCGCCAACCGATGGTCCGTGAAAAATGTTTGAGATTCCGCAGAAAAATTGGAACATCATCATTATTTACATTTTTATGAATTAGTTCCAAAGCTAACGAGTAGCAAAATGCATTTTGGAATACGAATCACACTTTTTTTTTTAAAAAAAAATTAGCTGTGCTACCGTATGTATTCGAATCTAATCCGCACTTTTTTTCTAATATTATTACCATGAAAAGTCGGATGCGGCCTAGAATCGAAGGCGGGAAAATTCGTTGGATGAAGGAAATTGAACATAATGCAGACAATACGAACTATTAGAGGTTCACGTATGCATTTAAAAGTTTTTAAAACAGGAAATATAAATTAATTATTCACTTCTTGTTAGTTCTCATTAAAATTTTATTTTAATTTCAAAATATCGAATATCGGTAAGCCATTTTGCACCTCCCCCCCTCAAAAACAGCGTGTTGAAAACTTGGGGAGCTGTTTAGAATCGATGGCGGCTGAGATTCGAATAAATACAATACTTCTAGCTAAGTTTATTCCAAATTTTAACGACTTTTTAGCTACTTTTGTAACGGCATTTGAAAGTGGCAGTTGGCAACAATGGTATATTGGCGGCTTAACTCTTTAGTTTGTTGATATTACTTTGCATTACCGGTTTATTCTTGATTTTTGTGAAGCTCCTTTTCAACAATATGAAAATATAAATAGATACATGTATAAGTTAGATGATATATATACGTATATATAGTTATAATGGTCAATAATATTAGTGACCCACCAAATATAACATTATACATTTAGTGGTCCACGAGGTTCTAAAAATTGGCGATTGCTGATATAGATTATTGATAGGTGTAGCACATTAAATGTAATAAGTTTCAAATTTTTACATGGTATTCATAGAATTATAAACCAGCATAAGGCTTACTTGACTGAATGTTGCTTAAAATTACATGGACCATCAGTAATAGGACTGTGCAACTTTTGTGTGACAATAAGCTTGCAAAACTACGTTTTATCATTGCGTATTTGATGTAAGTAAAATGAAAATTATAATGCGCATTACAATTTTAGGGGAATAATTAATTATTAATAAACTCAAACTCAGTGGCACAACAGCCTATGAGGGTCAGGGTCTACTGTGTCCATCCCAGTATATGTGACCATTGGGTGCTGAGGTGCATGAGATATCTCGATCAGGTGGTCAGTCTGAAGTGAGACCCCAGTGTTTAAGTCCCCAAGCAAGCTTGGTACTCATTTATCGACTCACTGAAGAAGGGATGAAAGGCAGAGTCGACTTTGCCCATCCCGGGAACAGAACCCGGACCTGTGGTGTGGAAGCGCGATACGCAGCCACTCGACCACTGGGCCTTCTAATTATTAATAAGGGAATGGAAATGGAGAAGTAAATAAGAGACAATATAGTTATAGCTGTCCGCCATATAGTGGTCACCCAAATATACAATTATACATTTAGTGGTCCAAGTTGGCGACCGCTGGTTTAAACCTTTTTTTTTTGAAAAAAAAAAGGACAGTGGAAATAATTTTAAAAAGTCTGCGAATTGAAAGTAATAAAAAAGTCCTGATATGGATGGATTTTTATCTGTGAAATAAGTGTTGACCTTACATTAGAAACACTCCTGATGCAAACATCAATTTAATTGAGTGTTTACCCACCTTCTTTCGTAATTGTGACAGGCAGCTGTCTCGCAACCGTATCATCAGGTTATTAAACATTCTTCGTAATTATTTCCTTTTGTCTAAAGGTCACTCGTCATTGTCGAGATATGCAACTTTTACGCATGTTCAACAATGTTTCAGTTAAAAGAATTTGTGTGTGTGTGTGTGTGAAGGTCAAACGAATGAATGAATCTGTCTGACGTATTTGTTTTAACATTTAGTAGTTATTGAAGTCTAAATGCAATGTGTTCTGTCTGCTTAAAAACCTGCATATTCGTGTGGATATAAATAGATGTCCAAACTATATATATTCTCACTGCGTTAATCTTCTAATATTTGTTAAAAGATAGTCAGTAGACCGAGAGCTCGCCTAGAAAAGGCTTCTAGGATTAAAATAACACTTCTGCGCTCTGTTTAACCGACTGGGAATCAAGAAACGTGTAGATTCATGATTTTATGCAAGTGCAATCCGAACTATCTGAAAATGAGAACAAAATTCAACTTTACTCAGTGCAGTGCTTCTCAAACTTTCAATATTTGTGACCCAATTTTAAATCATAACTTTCATCGCCTCTCCATATAATAACAATGTGTTGAATGCAATAATGATGTTCTTTGTCGCTAAAGTCTAATTTTTAAATTTGAACAGATTGCAATAAACATGCAACTTGTATTTTGTTTTGCTTCCTTCCGGCATATTAATAATTTTTTAAAAATAATCCTTAATTTTCGACTTTTCGATATGCTCGCCCTCTCCACGTAGTGTTATCACGCCTCCTGGGGAGGGGGTGCCCCACAGTTTGTGGAACACTGACTTAGAATTTATTAGAAATGTTCCAAATGTGATGTTGGACCTCCTTTGAGATTGTTATGGCTTTGAGCACTCACTCAGAACACAGTTTTTAGTTTGTTTATTTTTTACTCACAACTCTTTTTACAGTTACATCAGAATTACTGGGCAATAGCAAACAAATTTTTACAACATAATAAAAATTCTCTTGTATAATCTTATTTTAAACAAGATTCAAAATATTCTGAGAAAGGGATAAGGTCATATTAGTGTATTTCATCAATGAATTATTATTTTATTGAAAATAATACAGTCTGTTTTTCAGAATAAGAACTATATGTGAACAATCAAAGGTAACTTAAGTACTTGATGATGTCTACTTAGTCTTTATCGTTAAACTGTATATAAAATGATGTAGTTTTTTCTGTGAAGGTAGTTATCATCAGATATAACTATTATAGAATAAAAGTTCGTTACTTTATAAGGAATATGGTCATACTGTTTAAACTGAGAAAGGTATTGGGTATCAGAAATGACGGTACCAATGGAAACACTGTCCCTCAAGGACTTCAGATTTACCACATACTACTTCTTACAGATTTTTGGTAACCTCACTTCATATTATTACTTATTTTACTTCGTATTATTACTTGTTTGTTTATATTTATTAAGGAGACTTGATACCCCCAAAATCACCGACCTATCGTTATTTTTATTTTTATTTAATCTTATTCTTTGCATTATTATCTTTCGATTGATATATCATTTGTGCAAGTCGGAAAGTTAGAAGTTGAATAAAACTTCATTGAAAAACAAATTAGGCGATTCGGCCACACACCCTTTTTAGAAATAAAAGCTAAAACAAACGCTATGATAAAAAAATCTATTTTATAAAGAGAAATAATAACTATAAAAAATAATGTGTAATATATAAAGCAGAATATTTACGAGGCAATATATTAAAGTAATTTTTCTTCTTTGTGAAATATGTGTGCATGTAAAATTTTTGAATTAAGGCATTTTGTGTGTATTAATAATTTCATAATTTCAGTTCTTATTCCTAAAATGTTTTTAATACAAATGTAATATTTCAATTATGTGAAGAAAAAAACTATAAACTTTCTGTCGTGACAGAAAAAAAAAAAATTATTTTAACATTTTTCTTGAATTTTCTTGTGTGCTATTAATACCTTCTTAAAATTGATCATTTATAAAAATGTATGGGTTGAAAAAATACGAAAATGCAATTATTTTAAAGAAAAATTTATAACTAATATCTTAAAGTGGTATTGTAAGTTTATTTAAGCTTATAATTTTTTTTCAGAATTATAAACTTTAAAGTGGTTTTCCTCAGTTTGTGTTTTTTGAAACATTAGTGCATTCAAAATGCTACTCCTTCCACAACTATTTACCAATCCCTTCCATTTTTTTCCTGTGTGTTGCATATAAAGCATTTAACAATTAGGAATCCATTATGCTGTAAACTGAATATTTTTTTTTAAAAAAAATTAAAATGTAAGAGATATTGGCTTTTTCGTTGATTTTTAGCATGCATATCAACATTTTATTTTTTTCCTCGAAAACAAATTAAGTTATTATAAAATTGATCCCTAAAGTGGTTTAGAACATCCATGAGAATATTACAAAAAATTTCAGGTCAAAAAATTAATAATTGCAGAAGTAGTAAAATTTTAAAATTTTCCAAATTTTCTTCAAAAAAATTAAATTTTTAAAATTGTGTGAATAATATGTGAAAAATTTCATCTCGTATCATTTTCTTGAATAGAAACATTATATAAAATATTAAAATATAATTTTTAAATACATACAGAAAGTAGATCAAAAGGTAGCAAGTCCTCTTAAAGTGCCATTTTCATTATTTATTATTAAACAAATTCCAAGTTATTGATCATTAGATCATTAAGCAACAAGTTCTCCAACATTTTTTAACAATACAGTCCAAGTTATTTAGTGAAGAACATTTGTTCAAATGAGCAGCAGTCACGGTTTGCCCAGAATCACACAACACATTTTTTAAGCATCACATTTTTTTAATTATAATTTTCGCAAAATACAACTTTATTACATTAATAAAACCACAAGAAAAAAACTACACAACAGTAGATAGTTTTTGTATAGTAAACTTTTTATATTAGGGAAGTTTATTTATTTAATATGGAAAATATATTCTTGAAGCTTTCTGGTGAAAGAAATCAATTTTTTGTCTGCTTTCATCGGTATATTTCAATTGCATTCTTATTTTACTAAATTTTAACAATTATTATAGTCAATTGTTTGTTGCTCAACAATAAAAATATCTAAAAATGGTGCATGGGACTATAAAAGTTTAAAATATTGTGTGTTTGAAAAATTAATTCAAAAACTTTTCCGTAAGTTAACTTGCTTGAGTAACTTTTCGAATTTACTTCTTGAACGAATCATTAACTGCAGTCAAATAAGGGGAAATAATCCGCTTTGTGAAGGACGCTTCGTTATCAATTCAAAACCTTATCGAAGTATTCCGTGATCAGTACCGAAAATTCTCTCCTTGTTCAAACTTGCAATGTTTTCTAGTGGGATTTTGTAATGTTAACATGTCAGTGATAGTAGAGATCGAGCACTTTAGCATTGCCTGATTTTAGAGAAATTCAGACGAGAAAAGGCAAATATAATAATCTTTTAGTCGCTAAATCTGGAATTAGTCGCCAAGGCTAGATATAGCATATGGAATTAGTCGCCAAATCTGAAAATGGTTTATGCAACAAGTCTCCAAATCTGGAAGTGTTATACGGAATTTGTCACCAAATCTATAAATCGTGTTCCTAATTATCTTGATCAGGACAATGGAAGAAAATTGTGAAATTATTGTATTATCATCGGTCCTTACCAAGTTTGCAAAATTTCAAATTAATCAGATCTTCTGAAGTGGATAAAAATCGAGTTCCAAGATTCCGTTGTATACAAGTGAAACTTGTAATAGCGTGTTTAAAAAGGAAGAATAATTCTAATGAGATAATAATTAGAATGCTTATTTAAGATATATAAATATATTATATTCCTAATAATAAAATATGATGCTGCATAGGTTAATGAATTCGGAATATTTCAGTAAGATAGAATGTTTTTTTCTCTCTCCAATCGAAAAGGCGTTTGAAATTCCATTCTTTAACGTTAAGTAAATGCAATTAGCATAACTGACACGTCCATTTGTTATCAGGCACTTGCGTGTTTGACATTCAGGTGCAAAAATATGTTTTAAATATTCAAAGATTAACATGAATATATATTTTAAAACATACGCTATCATTGAACTATATATTTTACATTTGTAATACTAAAATATTATGCATTCAAAATTTGTTTTAAATTGAAATAATTTATTCATAAAGGGCTGTGTGTGTGTGTGGGTAACATTCTGACGTTTCTAACACACAATTAATATTTTTAAAAAATGAAAAAGAAATAATATATAACTTTTAATATTCAGTTGAGTCTCTTTAGATCAATAATTTCCTTTTTCTTTCATTATGAAATAAATTCAACATATTTTAAAATAATATATTCCTGTTTTATTCTATTTCCCACTGAAACTATTTTCAATCGTATTTTTTAGAAACAATACATTTTCTTTCTCCGCTTTTACAATTAATCTCATTTGTGTTTAGTAAAATTTAAATCAGAACTTAAATTTTTATAACTTTTTAACAATTATCGAACAACTATAAAGGAAGCCACCAAAATGGCAACATTTAAGGTGGGAGTTTGAGAATTAGTTTATCTAATAAAATTTATTATTGTACTTTGTAAAAATTTAATGTCTTAACTAATATATTCTAATTTTCATTTAGCCTATAAAGAAACACAAAATTAAAATAACTTTATGTGCCTAACTACATTTAGACACACAAAAACAAAGTTCTATATGAACAATTTAAAAAAAGAACTATCACTCAATATTTAATCTATAACAATTTAATTGATTTATTAGCCTGTAATTTTCATACACCTTTTAATTTTTTTCTATTGTTCATAACCTCGAATTATTCACTTTAATCGAACCTTTCAAAGGTCGTCGTATTTAACATAATTGACTTTACATTTAGGTTTTTGCTTCATTCGGAATTTTCTGCGAATTACACTTGTAATTAAACGAAAATAAACGAGGCATGCAGAAACTTAGCACAATTCTTGGAAGAAGAAATATCAAAAGTGTCGTAAGAAAAGTTTGTAATAAATCATTGTTACATTAGTACTGAGATACCCCTTCTAAAATGTCCTTGAATTTTTTCAATTGCTCTTAAATCTAAAATCCAAAGAAATGTGGAAGGATTTTTCTTCTATTCTTTCTCATTTCGAATTTTTGTCAAACGGATTATTGGTTTATTAGATATTTTTATTAATTACTCGCGTAATTAGTTTCCCAACCTCCTCTATTTTGATCTAATATTTTCTAGGTTAAAAAAACCCGTAGTTTAACAATATATAAATAGATATTTGAAAGTACTTTTTTATGAAATAAAAATTTATTTTTGCTCTCTGTTGTATCAAAAATTATTATTAAAAATATTCGAAATTTTTAATGTAAAAATTAAAAAATGTTAGAAAAAATAGAAAAAAATTATTCGATCAATTTGGGGAAAGATAGCAAACGCAAAAAAAAAAAAAAATCCAAAAAATACGTTGCGAATTTTTTAATGTTACTTCATAAAACTGATTAATATTTTTGTTTAAGATGATTAAAACAAGCTGTTTTTTATATTAACTAATCTAGAACATTAAATCAGCCGTGATATGTGATTTTCTATTTAAATTTCTCACAATGCAGAATTATTTCAGAGCTTAAATCATTCCTTAGAAAATTTTCTTTGCAAATACTTACATTATAAGCAGCTTTTTAGTTTCGTTCAAATTTCCGCTTCTAAACCTGATTCATGTTGATACAGATTTTTCTTTAACTATTAAATAGAAAAGAATAAGCGGAACAATTTGCATATAGTTATATAATTATTATTTTTCTTTTTTTGTCAGAAGCTATTTGTATTACGTTTAGTTGGTTAACGCATTGTTACAATCCTCTTAATGTAATATTCGTCCAACATGAATACAATTTGAAAAATAACTGTGCTAAAAAGAGTTCATGGAATTAATCCTGAAACATTTTCAAAAATATATGGCATAAAATGGTTGTGAAGAATTCATACTTATCAAGTAATATTCCTCTCCCCACTTAAAAAAAATTAAAATAATAGATAAAGAGGAATAATTTAAGTATTGCTCAAAAGGTTTTCACTGTGTTTGCAAAACGGGGACACAGGTAATCAAAATGAATAATAGACAATATTCAACTGACATAATTGTCACATGATAGGTACCATCATAGGTTTACAGACAATCGGTTCATATTATTATTTGACGTCATAGTCTTATGATAAATGCAATTACGTCTTTCCAACCAATCAACTCCTGCGGTTCGCTGTTGACAACTTTTGCTTTTTACAGAAACTTTCTCTCAGAAAGTACATATTAGTCAACAATCACAAGGCATGTAAGTAAACAAAATGCACTTGATTTAAAACTATATGCATAATATACGATTTTTTATTTTTATTTTGAAAAAAACTTTTTAAAGAATCTTAATATTTGAACATATTTACCAAATTATCAAATTTGCAATTTTATCTAAACATTTTAACAAGTAAATCAACATGTGCAAGTAAGTCTAAAATCAGCTTTGGGTTCAACACGTAATTGCATGTATCATGTGATCGTCATGAATTTAGTCCATTGTAATTTTGAAGCATACAAATATTTTAACACACATACAAATTTCTACAGAATCGAGACCTACCTTTCCCAAAAAATGCAATGAAACACCATAAAAAATTTTTACAACCTCCAAAACCCTAGATTTGCCATTTTGCCTTCTATCTAAAAATTTACGCTACGATTCAACGTATGACGGAATCATTGTAAAAAGCTTTATACTCTTATCAAATATTAAATTGTGAAATATTATGCATCGATAGTTCTATAAATGATACTGAATTTTTTTCTTCAGGATAATAAAAAGAAATATTGTCCCTCATACAATAAACAATGCATTGAAAAAACATATTTCCATCGATAATTTCCGTTATTATTTTTTATTACCTTGCCCAAGAAATTTTTGTTCTAAGAATCCCCTTCTTATATGGAACAACAGAAAACATTTTTCCTATGCTAATACAACTTTTCGAAGAAGATCCGGGTCAAAGTGTGAACTTTTTATGAAAACTTACTATCCTTGTTGCCAAGAAAACCAAATAAATTATACATTCGAAGGGAATGAATTGTTCAAGATGAGGAACAATAGTCTATTTTAACCATATGCGAAATATACTTTATGAGTATCTTTTTTCTTTAGCTTTAAATTTTTTAAAGTTGAATACGAAGTTAAAGTTCATGACTTTCAAAATATCAAATATTTGAACTGAAGTTAACTGTGGATAAAATCACAGAGCTTAGAAAAAGAGAAAAACATTTTTCAAAGAAAGTTAAAATGCATTTTTCACACTTTGATTATTCTTTACAGAATAATTAACTTTTTATGAATTTTAACAATTCTAATTTTTTTCTTTTAATTGGTTATCTATAAATGTCGTTCTTGTTCTAAAAATAATCGTTTGCATTTAAATAATATTTTTGAAAGTTTTTCATTTCTAGATTTACTTTTGCTCAATTGATTCTAAAAATAAATTTAAATTGGATGCTAAATTTTCAGTTCTATTGCTATCGTAGATTCTATTGTAGTAATAAAACTAGTTCTTAGACTACAAAATAAATGGAAATATTTTTCAAAAAACTGGTTTAGGAATCATTAATTAATTTGAACATACATTGATTTATGTAAGAATTTGTCTTGCTTACTTTTATTATTTTGTGCTCCCTTTCGTAAAATAATGAGAACATACTGAATGTTGACGATATATATATATATATATATATATATATATATATATATATATATATATATATATATATTATTTTGTTGGTATTATTAGTATTCAGCCTTTCATCCCTTCCGTGGGTCGATAAATGAGTAACAAGCTTGTTTGGGAACTAAACACTGGGAACTTCGCGTCAAACTGACCATCTGTGAGGGGCATATATTCATGCACCTCAGTGTCCAATGTCACGAAAATTGAGATGGGCACAGAAGGCCTTGACCCTTAAGGGCTGTCGCATCACTGTATTTAGATTATTATTAGTGTTATTCATATGAACATTCTTACAGAAGATAGGAGATACTCTATAAAAAATTACTAAAACAAAAGGTATTATGTATACCTTGCTCATACTAGAAAATGGAATAATATGACCCTCTATACATTATTCCACATTCCATTCATTTTCGAACCATTTTTTTTTTACACAAATAGAAGTTTGGGAGATTTTTTATCTATTGAGATACATTTGGAAAGGTTTTGCTATTTGTCGTCTAAGACAACGAATTGCATATAGACTGGTTCCTCTACGAACGAATATGCAAAAAATAAATATTTTAACTTAATTCAAGAAGTTGCGGGTGTAATTTATTTTATATTACCTAGTCGGTATATGATGTATTTTTTTAATTCAGCTATTTTTTTCTAAATGTTTCCGACTATTTTTTAAAATAAATAATTCGCATTTATTTTACACATGAATATTAGAAGTGAAAATCCATTGATGATGCATATTTTAAATGTACAATTAAATACATTTGCAGATTAATAATTATCAATTTAGGTTTATCGAGTGTTTTTGGCTGTATATTTTTAGCATCCATAAAAATTCTCAAACATTTCTCGTAACGATGCAATTTTGAACCAATAGAAAATGACAAAGTCGACATCTGAATCGGCATCCCAACTTTCCACATAACTTTTAACACGTTACATAACTTTTTAGATAAGTATCTTTAAATAATTCCATGAAAAATTATTTGACAGAATAACTGTGAAGTAAAAGATAATTTTCTTTTAGAACATGGTATTGTTTTTTAAATTTTGTGGATATTTAAATTGATGCAATTAACTCATGATACATATATTTAAATATTAGACAATTCTTGTGGCTTAAATCCGATTAATTATATCAAATTAATGGCAAAGAAAGGATAAGTATCACTTTCTTTGAAAACGTTATCTTTAAAATCTCTCACCCTTGTGAAACGAAGTCTGATAATCTTTCAGTGAAATCGCTTACGATGCCAGGAAAAAGAAGGCCATTTATAAAACGCATGGTTGAAAGCAATACAACTAGTATTGCTTTATAACAGGTGAGTTTGATTGATTAGGTTTTGAAGTGGTAGCAATCTGTACAAAAAAGAAAATTATTAAGAAGAAATCTAAGGAAATTCGTGTAAAAAGAGGACAAATGTCAGATACGTGTTCCAGGTATTTAAGAAAACACATTGTGACAATACTTCTTTCAATTTAATCGCTTACAAAATCGAAATTGTCGAGCTCCATAGTAATTATTAAGAGATCAATCTTTTGAAATGTTTTTATTCGAATATTCGCAGTAAAGTTTTCGTAGTATCGATATTTAAAAGAGTTTAAAAATCGTTTGACATTTAACGGTTATTTGCACTTTAATTTGACGTAATTTTGTAATAATTTAAAGTGCAACAAATAATTTTTCGTAATTTTTAATGGAATAAAAAATTTTTAAAGTAGGTGATGTAAAATTTTCGATGGTTGATTAGCAAGAATTACTCTTGCTCTGAATGTCGTTTTATACGACTTTATTCAGTTCTATTACTTCCAGGAAATTGAAGAAATCTACATTTTCTAACTTATTGTACGCAGTCAAAGTTTTCAGGAAAACTAACAGCTTAGATTAGAAGGATTGACTCAATAAGATAATTATTATTAACTGAGTTAAGAGCTCGTGTAGGAAGCATTTCAGTTCCAAGACTGCAAGTAGTGTTGATATTACACCAAGCCTGGATTTCAGATAAAGTAAAAATTAAACAATTTCAATCTTATATATCCTGTTATTTTATCTTATCAAGTAGCGTATGGCTTTTGTTATTTCTTTCAAGTTGAGAGCTGTAAATACATTTGCTGAATGAAGAACAATCAAATTTATAACCTGATTTATTGTTTAAATTCAAGACACTTTTCATAGAAAATTATGAAATTGAGACTATATATATATGCATATATATATATTATATGTATTATATATATAATATAAATATAAATATAGAATGTAATATAACAATAATATTTTGACATACAAAATAATTTTCAAATCAATTTTCTTTTTCATAGTCATATGAAAAGCTGAAAAATATTAAGTAGGTAAAGCTATCAGCTCTTTTATGCAATTCTTGAATTTTTATCAAATCTTTTGTGAATTATTATTATTATTTGATGATTTGATTTCCTCCTCATCAAGTCCTATTTAAAAATTTTATTAAGAAAATAAATTTAAAAACATTTTTAGATAAAACAGAATTTCTAAAACTCTTGACAAATTGTTTCCCTAAAGAATGTAATAGGATTTCTATAACATTAAACATGTGATGTGTTGAAATTGGGGCCTGATCTTGCACACACACACATGTTTGAAAAATTAATTTAAATATTGACAACAATATATTGAACATTTAATTATACAAACCTGACACATTGTGTTTCCATTAAATATTTACAACTCAAAAACTAGTCCGTATTGAGTCATTTTTAAAATTAATTATATAAATTGAAAACATAAAAAACAAAAGTAAATATGGCTCTGAGTATGAAAATTTTTTACCAAATCCCATTTACTGTAGTCGCATTTACTGTTTCCAAATACGTTAAGCTATTTCTGATTCTTGTCTTCAAAGAATCAAAATCTCAATAACATTTCTTTGTTGTCTTTAATGTTTTCATAATTATAGAGGATAACGGTCCAACTAGACAAAAATAAGTTAGAGCACCAATAAAAAGTAATGCAAACCATTTGTTCTCGTAAAACAGGCGACTCTAAACGATCAACATATAATCTTGCATTAGATTACAGTAATTAAATTTGTAATGGCCTTTAATGGAAAGTTTCGTGAAAATCGTATGAATTTAATTAGCATTTTGGAATTTTTTTAGAAATAGGGGGAAATCTCAAACGGTTTTTGACCATCTAATGTTACTTAGATCGTTTTGTTTGCCATGTCACGTCCTCTAAATGCTTTGTAAGCTTTTATCATAGTACTCAGAAATGAAGATCTTATGAATTTATATTCTGACAGATGGCATTTTACGTTCTTGTAGTTCGTGATACATAGTAGCATTATTTTACAGATGCGATCATAATAATAAATAATCATAACTGCAAACGTATTTTTAGCTTGCTCTTATATCATTTATACTATCTCTGAAACTAAAGACACATCTGCCATAAATCTTAGATAAAATCAATGGACAATGTAATATTTAGAAAAAGATAAATACGTGTAATTTGCTGTATTATCTTTGAAACCATTAAAATAAATTCTAGAGTCACAGGAGTTTTTTCTTGCATTGTGTGTGTCTCACAAAAATTAAATATATATATATATTGGAGTGTGAGAGTGAGTGAATATTAATGTTGCACTGTTCAGCTACACGAGGGCTTTTGGCAACGGATCACGTAATTTTGAACCATGGTCAAGTGACGTGGACGACACCTGAGCTGGCACCCCCCTCTCCTAACTACCATACCACACCAACTTAGAAGGAATATTCTACCAATACTTAGCAGGAATATTCTTTGAAATCCACTCTTCCAAGATATATGGCAGTACGAGTTCCATGATGAGTATTTTAGCGGAAAAAATAGTTTGTCAAAATTTTAGTGTCTTATGTTTTTCTATGTTAATAAAGACCTTAGAAAATGATTTGACTACTTATTTTAAGTGAATGGTATATATAATTAATTTTACAGTGGAATATCTTTAATTAATGTATTAGCTCTCACGGATTAAATTTTCCAAAGTGGAGTATTTTGTTTATGTATATCCCTTAATTTGTAAATGTAGTGATCCCAAAAAAAATATTGTATGAAAAAAACTGCAGTAAATCATAATGCGTTGGATAAAGTATTAAAGTGCATTTCACCCCTACACGGCGGGTCTTACAAAGCTTTAATAAAGCTCGAGCTACGAAAGTAGCTAGGCATTTGCCAACTTGACTCTATTGGTAACATTTCGCTATGTTTTTCATTGAATCGCCATTACAATTTAAGAAACGGCGTTGCTTGCAAATATTACACAATTTTAAAATAAAATAAATACAACAGAAAGTAATATTAATGTATTACACTTTCAGATATAAATTATTTACACTACTTTAAGCGTTCATTACGCAAAACTTTTAACAATGTGTTACTTTTGGTGAGGAGAGATCAGCTTAGGGAGGTATTTTGAAAAATCGACCATCAAGAGTGTTACAGGGAGTTTTAAATAAAAAAATCCTTTTTATCAGCTATTAGATCTACATACTTAAAATTTAACAAAGGTGTTTTATTTCTTCTCTCTCTCTTTTTGTTTAGCTGAGCTACGCAAAAGCTTTTTTTGTTTAATTTGCAATTCACGTAAAATTAACTCATTAAAAACTTCTTTATCCTTCAATCTGTGTTGTTTAATTTTTCAGTTCACCCGTGTGAAGAACGGGTATACCAGCTAGTATATATATATATATATATATATATATATATATATATATATATATATATATTTCTCTTTACTGCTTCATGTTTTTATCCCAAATCTTTATTTTTACATGCGTTATAAATTAATTCAAAATTCTATCCATCAAAGGTAATAATCAGAATAGTGAAGACGTTTTACAGCATAACGATATGCTTTAAAATAGAGATAACAGCTAGGATAAACGCTAAGATTTATTTTCCTTTTTCATATATTTACCATGTTCTATATCTACTGAATTATAATTGTTCCAAAATATTTTTATAGTTGCAGACAATAAATACCACTAACATAAAATGAGTTTTTGGCTGTTGTACTTGAAGCCGCTTCAGCAGTAAAATAGTTAGTGAATTTAATTAATTTCTTGTAGGATTATCAAAGAAAAAATGAGTATTTTCTCATTTTTTACTATTCTTAAATATACAAAATTTATAATAAATACCATAACGGGATTCAATAATACTGAAGCCTCCTTAAGCATTAATATTAAATATATAATTTGTGTTCGCAAGTCAAAATGACTGGTTATTTTGAATGAAAACAACCAATTAATATACAATAAAGGGAACTTTTTCTTCTAAAAAGTTATATTTTATTTTCGAATCAAGGAAACTAAATTTCGAAACATGATAGAGTTATAGAGGGCATGGTATTCTAGATGGAATGAACGTGATTTAAGATTACACTTATAACATAAGAATTTTTGGTACTTTTCCGTTTCGGCGGCGTAAATTTCGACAACCTGGTGTTATTGATGACGATATACAAAGTACACATAAAAAAATAACAATAAATATTAGTTCTCATTGGTTTTTCATCCATTTTCGATGTGTTATGATAAAGACGTTGCTGATAAGAAAAGACCACGATTAGTTTTGAAAATGTGGTGGTAGAAGGCAGTGGCGTAACGGAGAACATATGGGCCCCCCTGCAAAGTCAGGTTTTGGGCCCGTACGTTAAATTTTACAAAGGTTAGGCACTTGCGTCAGTCAGGCTTTGAGCCCCTTAGAACCCTGGGGCCCCCCGCAATGCGGGGGTGTACGTTACGCCACTGGTAGAAGGTTACCAGAGGGAATATTCCGTTTGGTGTCGGTTGTATCAATTTTGGTGACTTTATCGCATGCGCCGACATAACGGAAAAGTATCAATTTTTTTTTTAATTTTGAAAAACTCTTTGAAGAATTTTAATACTTGGACAGTTATTAAGGTATCCGACTACGTTCGGAACCATGATTTTAAAAAAGCGCATAAATGGATAATTTTCATGATAGTTAGTGTCACTTAGATTGGAATACATGTATAAAATTGTTTTAAGGACATTTTGATAAAAAAATTATTTAAATACAATATTTTGGCAAAAAATTAATATAGAATAATCTTTTTTCAAAATGTTCTCCTTTTATAAAAAATGCTTTTAAAATAATAATATTTTGCTTATATAAAGTGAAGACTTCTCCAGAGAGTCTGAACTATTTTTCTTTGAAAAATTCACATTATTTTCAGAGTTACAACCCATTGAAATAATTATCGACGTTTTTTTTCTTAAAATTTCTCCCCTCTGTTGTCGTAAAACATGGATAAACCCACTTCTAAGTTATATATTTCAAAAATTCTAGTTGAGCCTCGGTACAGAGGTCTGAGCTATATACAGGAAAAATATTATTATAATAGAAGCATTTTTTACAAAAGGAGAATATTTTGAAAATTGGTCATTCTATATTATTTTTTTGTCAAAATATTGTACTGAAATAATTTTTTATTGTAATAATATTCTTAAAACAATTTTATGTACATTTTCTAATCTAAGTGACTCTAAATATCAAAAATACTATCCATTTATACGCTTTTGCAAAATCAGGGTTCCGAAGTAATCGGATACCTTAACAACAATTAAATAATTTGAACGACTTGACAATAATTAATAACTATTAAATTAAAAATTCTTTTTAAATGTAATGAGTAGAACAACAAATGCAAGTCTAATGTCAGTTTTGAATACAATAGTGATTTAATTAATTAAATTTGTTCGTTTTTCAGTTAAAACTTATTAAATTGAGCATGGATATCTTGATGTCATAGCATTAAAAGTTTTCAAAATTTATTTAACTAGTTCTTTAAAAGTAGGGTGTTGAGTTAAAATCAATCAAAGCTATCTAAGGAAAAATCCACAATGCTTCTTGCTCTCCCCTTTAAATAATACCTAGTAACTGAATATTAATTTTCTTTATTATTATAATATTATACGTGTAGGGTGTCTCCAAACAGTTTGGAAAGTAACAAAAAAGAAAAATAGTCATTTCTGTATATGTAACTGATCATGTTCACGTTATTCATAATTAATTAAAAATAAACGAAGATTTTCAGCATGGATATGGTTTTTATGTTCCATAAATAATAAAGATTGAAAAGTATAACTACACTTTCAATAATTAATTAAAAATAAACGAAAACGTTCCAAACTAGTTAAATGGCAAACTAATCTCACCCTTTTTTAACATTCTCGTTTCAAAAATGGCTTCACCACAAGAACAAGCGCTAGTTGTACCATGATTTATCGAATTTAAATCTGCAATGCATGTACAACGTAAACGAGGCTCCACCAAACGGAGTTTGGAAGTGAGAAAAAGCTCCTCGGGCAATGAATGGAAAAAGAAAATAAATGATGTGACCAAAACAAGATCTCTAGACATAACACCTTTGAACTTCTTCTTGTAGGGGGATACGTGCAAAATATTGTTTACCAATTTTCAATAAAGGATACTGATGAAATGAAAAATCGAATTACAATGGCCATTTAGAGAGTTGATCCTACAATGCTTCATAGAAATGAGGCTAGAAATCTAGTACAGATTCCATGTGTTGCTCTCTAGTAATGGTGCGCACATTGAAATCGTACAAAAAAGTATTGTAAGAAAAACTTTGACATTTTGGAGCAATAACAAAAAGAAACCGCAAGTGAATGCCTTTGTATTTGTTTTTTGTAATTAATATTTGAAAATGTAGTCATACCTTTCGGAAACCCGGTATAATTCATTGCATCTTAGAGATTGCATGAAACTAAAGTCACACAAGAAATAAGTGTTTTAGATTAAAAATTCCACGTAAGATTAAATCCCAATGGATTCTGTTCAAAATTAAAAAATTTTCCATGTACATATAAAGAGAATTACATTAACTCTTCATAGGAAAAACATATATCTTGGGAATTATTATTACACTGAACACTTTTGTAACTTTTGAATTTCTCAGAATATGATTGGTTAAAGAAAAGTAAACAAGTTTTTTTTCTTTCAGATAAGTTAAAAAAATAAGCAATTAAAATTTCCATTCATACTTTGCTACAGTTATGAACTTAAAAACACCGTTAGATCCCAGCTTTGAAAGAAAACTTGATGATCCAATTTAGATTCACATCACAGAAAATAATTACTTTCGATACATCATTTTTTAAAAAATCAGGACCGTGACATAAACAAAGAAACATTGTATATACGAATCAAACAAGTGTTTGACATTGTTCTTTGAACCGTAATGACAAATTGAGAAAAAATAATATCGAACAAAACTTTCTGCCTTCAACAAGTTAGAACACATTCCACATTCGAATCAAGTATATAATTCTTCATACTTATATTTTTAATGTTTCGATTAGTTGGCAGTTTTATCTGAGAGGATTAATCAACCTGCTCGGTCGGAACATTAAATATTTGGTCCGAAGATTTAAAAAAGAATTAATTATCCAATTGAGAGCCATTAGTTACAATGCTTTTACTAAGCTTAACTCTAGACAGAAGAATTATAAGTAGAAAGGTTTCTGATGACCACCTTCTCAGAAACATCCGCCTGAAGATAAAATGATTGCAGCAGCTCTATAATAACTTTTCAGAATATCGGAGCATTTATCAAAGTGGCGAAGAGCACACAAGGTCAAAAAGTATAATCCTCCTCCAAGATTTAAATCAATCGTTCTACCATAGTCATTCAAGCAGTATAAATTATTAGGCCTTTGCCTATGTGCTGCCATTACCCTACATATCTTCTCTTTTTCATTTTTGTTATCTACCTTCCCCTTCCCCCCATTCAGCGTTTAGGTTGAAAGAGAAAGTTCGAATTTTATTATTTTTTGTTCTCATTTATTTATTATTTCTATCTTGGATTTTTTTCGGTCACGTGAGATCTGAAGAGGGTAAAAGATGGAATAAATAATGGCAAAGAAATAAAAGTAGAAAAGCATGGAGCATGGAAAAAATGTATTTTTTGCGCATAATAGTGATCTTTTTGCTTTAGGATCTTTTTTACTGAACAGAAGCTGAAATAAACAAAGCATATTTTGGTGTATTACTCTGAATATTTCATGCATTCAGGGATTTAAGTTTTATGAAGAATGCGGATCAGTAAGCTGAAAATGGAAGTGAGTTTCAGAATATTTATTAGATGTTTATCTTCCCTGCATTTTTTATAAACAATACAGAAAAGACATGTCTTCTTTTTGTGTAAATACATAATTTATTTGTATTTAACTTCGAACCTATAATCAATGGAATGGATTATCTGTTTTCTTCTGCTTGTTAAATTCGGGAATGAAATTTTTTTAGCAAAATTTCACTTATTACACACATTTATAATTATCTACAAAAAGGTCATTCTCTAAAATGTAATGTAAAAACCAATGAAATCAATAAGTAAAAAACAATGAGATATATATTATTAGAGCTTTAAGAGAGTTTACTTTTAATAAATACGTCTGAATAATTATTAAACAATACGAAAGGTAATTTCAGAATAATAATTGCAATAATAACAGTCTTATTGAAATTTGTTTATATTGAAATATCCTTATTTTATAAATATAAGAAAATAGTTCTAGGTCAAATTGAAATTCATAACAAGATTGCTATGGAAAACAATGTTAAGAAACAATTAGATACAAAAATAATTAATTTACATTTTTGTGGCAGGAAAAAATATAGACATACTTTTGATGTTTAGTGTGCTGAGTGCTAGTTTTGCTAAAATAATAAGAGCATAAAATATAGACTAAAAGTCTCCCTGTTCATTTTGTGATTAAAAATGCAGTTAAGAAATATTCCCTATGTAAATGTTTCACAGAATATAAAAAATTTGATTCATAATTAATTTTGATGGATTTAATTCAGCAAGGAATTTTTGCATAAAAGCTGAGATTCAACTTGATTTGACAAATTAAGTGGAATATTGTAGCAAAAACTAAATTGATCGTTTATATTATGCAATACATAGAAAGGCAAAATTGCAAGTTCTCGATATTAATTAAAGAAAGAAAAATAATATTAGAAAAATCGTTTCTCTTTTCAAATACAAATCCTACTTAAAGCATACGCGAGTATAGTAATTCACTTTTTATTTTTATCAAACTTAAGCTGATTCTTTTTAGAATATTTGTTCTGACAAAAAAAATTAACTTAAGCAGACGACAATTTCAAACCAAGAAAGTGAATAACGAGTCAGAATTATAACAATAACAATACCTGGAAATTCTTCTAGACAAAAGAAAAAATATTTTTGCCACTGCAAATAGTCTTTCATAGAAATAATATATAGTCTTAGATTTTGCTAATAACAAAATTTATTACAGCCAATGTATCAAAATACGTTATTCTCTTATCCCAAATGATAACATTTCTGTTCTGAGGATATTATTTGCCATAATTTCTTATTGAAAACAAGATCACTGGAACTTATTTAATAGCTTATTGTTTTAAGCTAAAAGCGGTAATTATTCCTATAACAAACTGGTTCAATGTTTTGACTAATGCACAGGATGCTCTAAGGGTGGGGTTCACTTTTATAAAAAAATAACGTGAATGAGATAAGCTGTCAAGCGTAAATAATAAGTCATAAGGGATGTCTAAGAGTTCTATGGAGAAAAAAGATTCCATTAATATGGAAGGTAATTATCGAATTTTCTACTTTGTGAAGGTCAAAATGTATTTCACGTCTGACCTACAGCCATTATATACACAAAGCAAACTATAATGGAAAATGCTAATCAGTGCATTGTTGATATAAGAGTTATTTAAGTGGAGTTAATAGCGTTAATAATTGACTTATCAAGACACATCATTCAGAATTTATGATAAGTGCTTTCATATTTGTCACATGTGTGTGTTTAATATAAAATTGTGAAAAAAGAATTTGCGACCTACGAATGTAATTGATTACATAAGATAGTAGAGCATAATAGTTTGTTTTATAACTTTTTTGCAAAAAATATTTGTATGAAGACTTCTTGAATCTCGAGGGTTTGGTCCACGATAAATTTAATGATCGATTTTAATTCATGATTGTATTGAGTTTATAAGAGATTTTAACCCTATATATTGTTAACCATTCATTTTATTGTGATCTAGAGGATTACCACGGAATTTCTTATCACTTAGTGTCTCAACATGCAAGAAATAAAAACTTTTCTTAGAACTGTAATGAAAGTAAGAGATCATTAAAAATAAACAGAAAATGTCAGAAAAATATTAAATATTAGTCTTTAAAGTAATTTTAAAAATAGTTTTATTGTTTGCATATCACAATTTTGTTTTAAAAGCTATTCCATTTTAGATTCACAGTAAGCTAATAATTTAAAATAAATCTTTTTAATCTTTAAAACAGAACAATTTGCAGAGTACTGCTGAAAGCAACTCGTTCCTTAAATATAGAGCATATCGTAACTATAATATATACCCTCTTAAATATATTACATATCATGTCTTAACTGTAACATTACCATACGTACTGCATACAAAATGGTGTTCACTAAATGTTCTTAGTACATCATGTCTGAAATCATGTCGAATTGTGTATTGAATCCAGATGGCATTTAAGGATCCGTCATTTAGAGTAGCAGATGAACCTCAAATATGTACGTCGAGTGTGGGGTGTGAAAGTTAAAGAGGTGCGGTTTCAGCTAAGATGTCTGTAAGGTTTTTTTTTCTGCGTTTCTTCATCTTATTTCGTCATCAACAGCCCTCTTCTTGCTTCTAAGTGAGACATTAATGAACAATCAATCTCAAATTGTTCGTAGTTCAAAGACGACCATTTCTCGATTCTAACATTTAACATACGGCTCGTGGTAAATCTTGGAGAATTCGAGTTTTTCAGAGATTACAACCATAATCTATGTGTAAAAATTACGTCATAAATAGTTTCATAGCACCACACCTTTGATGTAAAAATACATTTACAGAGGGAGGAATTTTGTACGATTGAATCTGATAAAAATAATTGTAATTTATAGCTTGCAGATTTTTGCACTTAATTTTACATGCTATTAATCTCTCTTTGCACAATTTAATGAAATTGATACACGTAAGCTAGCATACATGAAAAATTTAATATTATTTTAAAATTTATATAAAATTTTTTTTATAAAATGTACGTGAAACAATCAGAATGCTTCAGTATAAGATTTTAAATTTATGTCCCTTTTATATACACTGAAGAGCCAAAACTTTACGAACACCTACTCAATAACAAATTGAACCACTTTCTGCCTTCAAAATAGCTGTAATTCGCCTTGGCTTGGATACCACAAGTTCTTGGTAAATTACTGGAGACAGATTGTACCAAATGTCTAAGCAGCGGTGCGGGAAAGTCGAGGTATTCCAACATGGAGATGTCGAAAGATTGAGTCGCCTTTCTATGAAAGCCCAAAAATGTGCCCTATCAGATTAAGATTCGTAGAGTTGGATGGCCAGGATGTTAATTGGAATCATCCTTATGCTTTTCGTACCCTTCTAACACAATTCTAGCCTTTTGACATGAGATGCTGTCCTGATGGAAGATTCCATTTCCAGTTGGGGAATACAACGCAATATAAGGATGTAATTGATGTGCAATTATGCTCAGAATATGTGAATATAATTGCAGATCAGTGTTGAGTGATCAAATGGTTGTGTCAAGTTGCTAGTAGAGCAACCTGACACAGTCATCGACGCGATGAAAGAGAAATCGTGATTAATCCACAACCAGGAAACTCTCTTCCACTTATTCATGGTCAAAATGTTTCTGAGCCCACTCTAAACATAGTTGGCAGTGACGTTTGGTCAACAGATGCCCATGAGTGGAGCGTCTGCTGGTTGATATCCAACAGTTCTGAAACACTTGCACTTGGATCTACACTGCATTAGGCTATCAGCTGATCCACTGTCTGGTGCCGGGTCTATTTTACCAAGCGGGACAATTTCCGACGTCCTTTATCTTTGATGACGCGTGGACGTCCAACAGTTAGGTGTCTACTTCTTGTTTCAATTATTTATGCACTTGGCATAAATACAAAAAGCAGCAGAACATGAACAACCTACCAGTCATGCTGTTTCGGAGATACTCGTACCGAGTCTTCGGGCTATTAAAATCTGCCCTCTTTCACAATCGCTTAGATCAGCCGCCTTTCCCCTCACTCGCAAAAGTAAGGGCAAGAATGAAAGCGTAACTTCTCCAGCAGAGCAGTTAAATACTATTCTTTCTTAATCATTCGGCTTCCACGTCATCAAGATCAGTTCATTGAATAAATGAGGTTTTCATAATATTTCGGCTCGGCGGTGCATATCGTCGCATAGATGAAATAAAGATGCCAATATTTACATTTCAAGTTAAATATGCTGAATATGCAATTCAAATCGAATGATTAAATTTTAGTTTTTAATTACGATGTTTCAATCGAGGCAAAAAAAGTATAGTAAAAACTTGGCAAAACATCTCTTTGCTCAAGCATAAGTCCGAGAAGAAACCCTTAGGGATCTTCAATCTTAAATCCTTAGGAATCAGTCAATGTTAAAAACTTGAATGGAAGTTAAGAACATTTTCCCCTGATTAAAAAAAGGAATAAGTTTTAATATTAAATTATTTTGAACACTATAGCTTTTAAAGCCGCATACTTTAAAACGTTCACATTTTTCATGAATCAATTTATTTTTTCCCTTTGAAAAATGTATTTTCTAGTCCGTGTTTTATTAGATCGAATAGAGTTTTTTTGGTTTGAGAGTTGTAGATATTAAAAAATTAAAAAATCGCGGATTTTATACATTAAGGTCTCGTTTTATACTAAGGGCACCTTCAATAAAAAAAAAGTACAGACACACGAAAAAGTATTTCATGTGTATGTGTGTGCAAAATACTTTACTTATCTTTAATTCGAGATACATTCACTATTATTTTCTGAAATCCCATAAATTCAAAATATCGAGTTAAAATTAACCTTAAAAGTGGGCAGAATTTGTTTTAAAAAAATAAGTCACTTGATTAATTTGTTCGAAAATTAGGTAGAAATTGATATAAAAGTTTAAAATATACGCTTGTATTCAATACTAATTTTATTTTATTGAAATGTGACGTTATCATTCAATTTGTATTCTTTACCAATATCAGCTAACGATCAGCCGTTTGTTAATTGATTCTAATTCATACTAACTCCAATTGGCTTTAAACCTTATAACATCAAAATTGGATGAGCGTAAAAGAATATTTCTTCCTTTACACATTTATACTTTTTTTAATGACAAACGGGTATATGTGTATTACAACTACCGGAATTTCTATTAAGGCAGTGGTTCTTAAACTTTCGATAGCCACGGCCCCCTTTTTGTATCAGCCTAATATCGCGGATTCCGAACTCGAACACTCTTACCTGGCTCCCAACATATGGCGGAGTGATTCAAAGGTTTCTCAACAGTCCTAAGACCGCCTCTCCTATTTATACAGACTTTTTAACACTTCTTTTTTGCCTTTAAGGAAAAAATATCTAATCATATATTTGTATAAAAATATTACAACATACTAGTTTTAAATAAATAATGTGTAGACGCAAATAAATTACTTATACAAGTGCAATCTTAGTAGGAAATCCAGATGGATGCAATCGTTATCTTGTTGGCGGGCGAAGTGAATTCACTTCTTAATCTTAGCACATGTGTTTCTACTATATATTTTTTGAAAATATTACGTTTTAGTAATGGTTATGTAGTTGCAAATAATATAAAACCCGATTACTATTCTTCATCGGAATACATGTTCTCGTAAATATTTTTATTGGGGACAATTTAGTGATCTAGTCCTGGATGATACATCTATCAATTTTTCCACGACGTCTTTCAGAGTCAGTAAAAGAAGTTACATTAGACCAGAGACCTTCGTGGAGCCCCTAGAAAAGTGCTGCGGACCACAGTTTAAGAATCACTATAATAAGGCATTTTTCACTCTGAATAACTGCTTATTACCAAAGCACTTTGAAGAAACACGGCAGCTACTGACGACGAACCTCGTAATTTTGAACCATGGTTAAGTGATGAAGACACACTTACAACCCCTCAGTTGGTTGTAGCCACTTTAAAAGCTTCTAAACATCATACCAACGTGAGAACTTTGAGCATCGACGTAGTTACATCCTACCAACCCTCTGCTTGACGCGATGGGTCTTCAGTGACCATACTTTTAGTGGAACCTAATCACTGGCGTAGCTGGTTCTGAGTGGGCCCTGTATAAAAATTACTTTGGAGCCCTTTTTTAGATATGAGCCGTGTCAAAGAAACTGTAGCTACACATTTTGGGGCCCTTGTAGCTAGGGGCCCCTTATCCTTGATACGATGTAGCTACACCGTGAACCTAATACTCGACAGAAACAATGTCAGCCACAAGTTTGCGACCATGGTTCTCGGCTCTAATATGCAGCTACTTTTTCTTCTTGAAAATATATTCCAATTTTGGGTCTTTGTTGTTAAAATTAGACAAAGACAGCGTAAATCAATATTATTATTATTCAATGCCGTTCATTTCAAGAAATGGATTATTTGATAATGTTAAATAACTTTTTAAATGCGAAGTCTTTTGTATTTATGTAGGATCCAGTCGTTCTCGTCATCTAGCCACGCAGTCTTCGCGCGCAGGCGCAGTGAATTGAAACTGAAACAAAAACTTTAGACTTTTAAGAGAGAAAAAAACAGAGAGAGAAAAGAAGGACTGAGGTGCGCGAGCAGGCGTTACCGTCGTCAAACCTATCTGTTAGAACCTATCTACCTTTTTAATTAAATTGTGTTAATTTTAAAATAAAATAGAGAAAAGACAAATGTCTTGGACCCCTTGTTGTCTCCCACATTTATGTTTATCGAGTAAAAAATGCCGCCAAAGACAAAGTTGTATACATTAAATTGATTGTGATGTTTTATATGAACAATCTTAAAAGCCTGAATATAATAATAAAATATCAGAAAAACAAAACAAAAAATTACAAATGCTTCATTTCTTAAATATTAAGTGCTTATAAAAATTTAAAGTGCAAAGATGAAAAAAAATTGCTACAGAAAAATTATATTAGGGTTATGTTATCCTCGAGCTTTACTTAAAAACAGTTCAAAAACGATTCAGCGTAATCAAGTTTATGTTTTTGTTTGTTTTTATAGAAAGTATTTAAAAGGAAAATGATTGTTTTCGATGACCCAAGTGGAAACATTCATTTTGCAACGTTAAGCGATTACGATGACTTAAACACATTGCAAGCAGTGACCGAATTTCAATGAAGTGTAGTTTTTCAATTCACGGAATATACACGAAGTATACCGTATTTATTCGAATCTAAGCCGTCATCAATTTTAAGCCACATCCCCAAATTCTCAGCAAGTTTTTGTGAAGAATAAAAAATAGTGTAAAATGATTTATCGAGATATTCAATCTAAAGATATTAAAATAAATTTAAATTGAGAATTAACAAGAAGTGAATAACTATTTATTTTATCAGCACCGTAAACTTTTAAATACACACCTCAGGAGTGGCGAACCTTTATGCATCGACGTGCCGTTTTTAATGAAGAAATGTTTAATGAGATATATACGTGCCGTCAAATAATTGTGATTATTAGGAAAACATTAAAACTAAATACTAACAACTCAAAACTTTTTAATCACTTCGAAAAAATACATTTCGCACTGTATTGTTGTAAATGTTTAGGTTATATGTGTAATGAAAATTAAAGTAAGATTAGTGTGACTTCTGTAGTTGCAGATTAGATGACAAATAACTTATATTAGGATTGTATGAGTGTGCTCTCCGCCGCCTCGCACACCACGACCGATTACTCATGTTTGTTTGCAATACTTCATAGTGAACTTTGATATTTTGAACAAAAATACAAACCATTTTGATCGGTGGCGTGCCCAATGCCATTGGTTCGCCATCTCTGACATACATGAACCTATTGATGCATGGAGCTCTAATTGCCCCATCGAAGGAATTCCCCCTCCCTTCAAATTTAAACCGCACCCTATTTTCAGTAGCATTAAAGTTGGAAAAAAGGTGCGGCTTAGATTCGAGAAAATACTATATATATCTTTATATATAAAAATCTTCTGTGCGTGTGTTTGTCACTAAACTCCTCCTAAACGGCTGGACCGATTTCGATTAAATTTTTTGTGTGGGTTCAAGTAAATTCGAGAATGGTTTAGATTCACAATGCGGTCCGATACCGCAATTAGTTAAAAAGATATTAATTAAAAACATTCAAAAAATACAACTCAACATTCACCTGCATTGTTGTAACAACGCTATTGTTATAAACAAGTAATATAAAAAAAATTTAAATCAATTCCTACTTAGACAACCGAGAAAAAATTTATTTTAGCTACTTATTTTTAAATAGTTGCAATTAATATAAATATGTATATACATATGATAGAATCACAACATTCAGAGGTAATTAATTTTTATCAATTATCATTAAAGTATCGTATTGTCATCCAAAACAATCGTGCATATAAAATTTCCTTTCAAATGAATGCTTTATTTAACACGTGAGAAAAAAACCTTTTCAAATTTTGACATATGTCGCCAACGTGGCTGTATTTGTAATTTTTTAAATAATTAGTTATAATCAATTAATTTTTATTAATTATAATTAAATTATTGTATTGTCATCCAAAATAATCATGTACATTACATTTCAGCTCAATTGAGCGCTTTAAAATGTATTTTATTAACGATTGAAAATTTCACCAAGATAAATAAATAAATAAACAAACAAACAAATAAGATATGTATAGAGATAGTGAGCTAATAGTACGAATTGAAAAAGACGTAAGTTGGCTTCGAAAATTGATTTTCAGCCAAACTGGCCAAACCCGGTCTTTATTGTTACAAAAATGCAGACTATTCACGCTTTTTAGCGTTTTTAATTAATATCTTTTCAAATAATCTTTATATATGTAATTCTTCTGTGCGTGTGTGTGAAATTGAACTCCTCCTAAACGGCTGGACCGATTTTGATGAAAGTTTTTGACTGTTCCAGTGGACTCGAGAATGGTTTAGATTTATAATTTGGTTTAGAAATGTTTATTTAATTAATTTTTTATTTATAAATTGTTGATCTTGGAATGTTTTACATTGGATCCGGGAGACTGCGCTAAGATCGCAGTATCGCATATTCAAAAATCTTTTATTATAATTCAAGTTGGTCCCGACAGTTGGTGCTGTGATCATTTCAGGAAAATATTTTGTCACTTCGTGTTATTATTTTGTTGAAATAAATCGTGTGTTATTAAATTATTACATTCAGATGTAATTAGTGTTTGAAGAGTTTTGAAGTGTGCATAAAAAACTATACATTTTATGTACAATTTAATAAATATACCTGTTATAAAATAGTTTGAGTATCAACTTTTTCACCTTTAATTAAAACAAGTTTAAATTTTTATTCACACAGCCTTTACATTTAACTTCGCTCATAGTATACACATACTCACACGCTATCGATTGATTGAATTGTGATAACCCTACATGTAATGACGTTAGACATTGTAATAACTTTTTAATACAAATTTTACTTAAAACGGTCCAGATAGTTAAAGCTTATTCATAAAAATTTGGAATTTTTGAATTTAAGATGTGTGTACAGGACAACGTCTGTCGGGTCCTCTAGTATATATATATATATATATATATATATATATTGCTAACGTGTGCATACATTTTGTCATAGTTCCCAGATATTAAAAACATATGTATATAATGTGTTTTCCTTGTTCTTTAGGATCATTTTTTTCATTTCATTTCATTTAATTTTAAATTTCTGGAAGAATAATATAAAAATTTATTAATTCAATTATTTTTACTTTTTTAAAAAATATTCTTTTTGTATCATTACAGTTAAAAGTTATTCAATTTTCATTGGTTAATATAGTTAACCATTCTCGCTTGAATATTTCTGCATAAATATTTCGACATATTTATAATGCTGATTAAAATTGATAACTCAATGCAGAATTTTTACTTTTCAACAATAAATTTTTGTATCAAATATATTTCTGAGAATTTTGAAGTCCTTTTTTATAAATTTTGAGGTAATTTTACAGTAATTTATTTCTATAGATTTTTTTAAAGTAATTTTATAGCATTTTGTATCATTTCTATATTTTAGATAATTTTAAGATTTATCTGTAGGTTGCTATCATCGAAACCTGATCTAAATCCCAGTTATCATTTTCATAATAATTTAACATGAAGCAAAATGCAACATTTGAGGCTGTAGTGGAAGGTGTAGTGTTTTTAATTTAGCATAAGAGGATATTTATGTAGTACGAAGATTTAATAGAAAGCAACTCGTAACATTATTTATAAATATTATGGTTTCTCTGAAAAGGTCACAGCTAACAACATGATTAATATGTATACGTCAGCTGGGTTGTCATAGGAACTAGACATTGTCAGGCCGATTTAAATTTGTTCCTTTGAAAAGGTATGGACAACATGTAGTTGTACAGATTCATTTTTGTTCATAGCTTACACACAGCCACGTACAAAACAGACATGTCGTATACCAATCAATTTAACTACATAAAAGCAAAACAAGAGTTCTAATTTATGTGCAAATATAAACAATCCTTATATTGATTTTTAAAACAACAATTACAGTTTGTCGACTGAATCACTTGTTAAACTGCTATTCCGCAACCCTTTCGACAAATACTAGGAACTCCAACGTCTTATTTTGCCATAAACTACTATAAATATAGTGCTTTTATCTGATAAAAACATCTTTAATCAATTTAGTGTCGACATAACACTTAAATTCACTGCTAACATAATATATCACATAATAAATGATGCATTTTCGTTTCTCTACGTTACAATTTGTTTTTCTAAAAAACTCTACATGCTTACAGTGTATTATTATTCATGAATATTTCATATGCTGTGTTGACTTGAATATTAATGGCGAATAGATGTCTTTATAAGCAGAAATCAGTAAACTTTGTAAGCTGCTGGACCATGTAGCAATGCTGTTTGCTCAGGAATTTTATGACAATCTTTACCGGTATATCTGCTTCTTGGTACATTTGTTAAGCTAATCGCATGAAAAGCTATTTACAGTCATCAGACAAAGCTGTTTTTCATATATTTGATAGGATTAGAATATTTAAGTTGAATTCCTCTATAATTTCAACATTTTAGATTATCTTCACGTACTTGAGTGGTTTATATATGGCTATTTAAGAAATTTTTAATTATTGCCAAATTTTTAAGCGGCATGGAAATTTAAAAAATTGTAAATACACTTTTTGTAGACTTATGACTTATGTGATTTAATAAGAATGAACAAGATAAATGAGAATATTAAAGAAAGATAATACAATGATTCAGTCAAGAAGCTCCTGAAATTATTGCAATATGAATAAAATGCGAATATATTTTGTTTCTTATACATTATGGATAATAATTACACGTACATGGATTGAATATTAAAATTTAATAAACAATTTTTATATTTCATTAGACAAGATTCAAATAACGTTATATAGCGAAAAATAGGAATTCTACTACGATCTCTGATAATCCGAAAGAAATTTAGACTCTATTTTTTTAAATCTTATTTTCCTAATTTATTGCAATAATGCGAAAGATTTTTTTCATCGTTTTGATTGTGTTTTATGTATTGCACCTTCTTCAGAAAGAAAAAATCATTGGCTTTTTTATTGCAATCGTCTGGATTAACAAAATCGTTCTTTTGTAATAATCGTCTGGGAATTTTTTTTCTTTTACGACACTGAATACACTTTAAACGAAGATTATGTAACTTAATAAATTAAATTTATTTTTCTCAGACGATTACAATTCAATTTTAATTGATCGTTTTCCCATTAAAATAAAAATATTTATTCGAAATAAATTTTCGTGCAACTGCTAAATACGAAAAATATTTGATTGTTTGATTGACAACAGAAGTGTATAAAATAAGATTAAATTACTTTTTCAAGCTATGATACACGATTACATTATCATTGTTATTAGCTTCTCTCTAAGGTTTAAGAAAGCAATTATTCTTAAGAAATTAACATAATTACTTTAAAATATGTTAAATTTAAAAAATTACTATTGTTCGCACATTAACCGCTCCAACTGTAAGCAGAAAAAATGATTCATTCAAAATATCAAAAGAATAACAAGATAATTGAAATTTGATTCCTAAATGTTCTTGTGTATATACATTTATCATACTTTTGTTTAACAAGCAACGATGAGAATACTAGATTATTTTGTAAGAATTGTTTATACTGTTAGGAGTAGTAAATTTGATCTTTAGTGAAAAATAAAATTTCTTGGTAGTTTTCAATTTTAAAAAAATTAATTTCTATTTTTCGAAAAAAATTAATTGATTAAATTATAAATATTATACTTTATTTGCTGTAAGATATACTTTTGTCTTTTTTGTGATTGATTAGTTTTATAAGCAATCATTTAACTATTTAGGTTTTAAAGTATTCTAAATAGAGTGAAATAATGTTCCGTTTATTAATTAAATTTTTGATTACCAATTTAATTGCGAATGAAATGATGAACATCAACCCTTAAAAATATGCATAAATAAATAATAAAAATTAAATTAAGAGAAATATTGTGAAAATATTGACTTGTGTTACGAACAGAATATTCGGATACAAATGAAGCAATGAATATAAAACGTTACATTTTTTTTAAAAATAAAATTAACTGTCACAAAACTTGTTATAAAATCCTAATTAATGTACTTCTTTCTTTCTGGAAAATTAAAATTGGAAATCGAGTTATTTGCTCTAATAAGCTTATGAGTCAATTAATTAAAAAATATAGTGAGATTTTTTTTAGGTTAAAATATTTTCGAGCAATGAATAATTCATGCGGGACTCATTTCATTAATGTACATTAATCTATGTATATTCATGATGTATAAACATTTTAATAAACAGTGCATAAAATGGAATATTTTTCAGTAAATCCGATTTTGTATATTATGAGTGCGCCGTATGAGAGCAGATTTTTAAATTAAAGAAATAACATTTGTAATAAGTAACAAGTTTTCAAGTAAAAAAAGTTGTTTTCTTAGAGTTAAGCATTTCTAAATGGTTTCTTAGTGAATTCATCACTAATCTAAATTTTATATTTAAAAAGATTTGGAAAGATTTCTAAGTAGAAAAAGCATTACAGTTGCGATTTTGAAGAAAATAAACATGTAAAAATCAATTTAAAAAGTGATAACAATATTAAAAAAGTAAGTTATATCTATTTTCTTTCGTAATTATGATTTGATCATCGAAGAGTAACAATTTAGACATGTTTGAATTGAATTTTTTTTTCATTTAAAATCATTAATAAATTTATAGTGAATTCTATCAAATGTGTTCATTTTTTCCATTTAAGAATTTTGTTTTACTTATGCCATTTAAGACATTTCTTCTTGATTCTGGATTTTAATCATAAAATTCTAAGTAGTTTTCAATTAACTCTGCATAAAATTCATTAAAAATGAGTAAGATATTTAAATTTATATAAAACAAAAATAAACTAAAATAAAATAAACCCTATATCAAATTACACCTAACGAAAAATTCTTCAAAACAAAAACAAAAAAAAAATTAAAAAATTAAAATAATTTTTTTTTATTTAAAAAAATACCTACAAAATCAAAAATGAGTAATATAAAAAATAATTTCAGGTTCTTTTTTAACATTTATTTAAAAAATATGCGAAATGTAAAACAATCTAAGTATTTATTTATTTATTTTTCGTGCAATAAAAATTATTGCATTTCGCACTTTTTGTATTGAATTCTTCTATAATAAATGAAACTTACCTGCTGCGGATACTTTAGAATTGCTCCCAAGCACCCCATTCCCGCGCATCAGGAGGAAAAGCAAGATGATTTGACGTCCAGTTACCATGGTTACCCACTATCACCACTTCCAAACCTTACGACCGCGTGCTTCGATCTGATCAACCTTTCGAACGAAAGGCGTTCGGTTGTTTGGGAGCTCCAGTGACGTAACTCCTCCGAAACACCTCCTCCCCTTCCTTCCACTTTCGCTTTTCAAGCAGTGTCGTTTTCACTTTTTTTTCCACCTGACGTCAACTTCTTTTGCCCAATGATGCTTTTTTTTAATGTATTGTTATTATTTCTTTTCCAAACAGGCAAACGATTTTCTCGCGGCTTGAAGCCAGCCGGTTTGGGATTATGTGACGTCACGAGATTTTTACCTGCAGGGGGTGTGTTCGATTGAGTGATTTCTCTTTGTTCGATTTACTGCGTCCAAACAATCCAGAAAAGTGAAGGAATTTTCGTGTTTCTTAGGTATTTCGAACTTTATCTTTCTCCAGAAGTGGATATTTATATACCCTCGCCGGAGGCCGAGAGCAATTAGGTATCAGCTTCTGAAGAAGGAGATTTTTTTTTATAGGAAAGAATAAATACAGGAAATAAATAGAAAATGCCGTACGCGTCGCATATTAAATTCACATAAAGTTGATTTATGTGTGTGAATAATTTTCCGGGTTCAGGAAGATGGAACGAAGCCTTTCGCAGCGTCTTCAGAATTTGGAAGATATGAGTGAAATTTTTATCGTTTGGAATGGAATTAATTCCTTGTGTAGAATAGTGCGTAAAGTTTTTACTCTCGTAAAAGTGTTACAAATTTTTGAATGATTTTCATAACAATAAAATAATAAAAAAAATAGTTTGAGATGTAATAAGTATTCTATATATATAATGAAAAGGTATTTATTTTTTCTACAACTTACTTGCAGATATACTACGTTAAGCATACAGATCAATATACATACCTTATATTAAAAGAGGTAACACGTTATAAAAAAATTCTTTGATCAAAATTATTAATTAATTTATGAAGAATATTAAGATCAAAATAAAATTATGCCAATTCATTGCAAGATAACTTATAAAATATGTTTCTATAATGTCTCGTTCGATCAATTAATAAAATATTTCCACATGTGTGCAATTATTTATTTAGAAATCAATCTTTTTAAAAAAATTTAGAAAACGCGCTTTTTCACATTTTTTAAATTTTTGTATTTGTTTTAAAACTTATACATTTTTGTTAAATACATTTTTTCTTCTTCATTCTTCCTCATACCTCTTATTATTTCATGAATCCTAGCATTTTAAAATGGTATTAAAAAAAGGAAACTATTTTAAAAAATGCGAAAAAAAAGATATTTCAAAATGCTGGTATAAATGTTTTGTTGTCATAGGAAGTGATTTTCATAAATGTGAGAAGGACATAGTTTTCAAATTCTATTTCTTGCGCGACTTTAAAGATCAACGGAGTAAATTAAAACAAAAAGATATATATTTTCTTCTTCTGTTTATCCCTTTATAATGAGAAGTATGACCATAAAGTATTTCAAGTGAATTAGTAAAACATTTTAATTCTCCCACATAAATTCGTATCCAAGTCAGGAATAAGGAGCATTTTTGTGTTGAAAAGTGATAGTGACTTTATGAATGGTAGGCAATTTTTTCTATTCGAATACTTTTGACATTACACCTGAACTTATTACTCGACATAATTTATAAAATCATCCAATATTTTAATCAAAAGACATCCTTTAGCTCCAATTGTTGAGAAATTTCAGCATTGATCTAAATAAAATAGTCGTCTTGATGATACTACTTGTACTTCTTGCTTCAGCACTATACACTTTTTGAGATGTTCGGTCACAAGTGTGAGAAAACGTTCCACTGCTTGGGTATGATAGAGGGGTCTTTGGAAATCTGGTTACAGCGACGAGCCCGTCTGTATGAGATGATTGATATCTTCATTTGCGAGGCCTTTTAATAGTAGCTACGATCCCGCCAAACCATATTGATCTAGTCTGTAGTTTTGAAGTTGAATTTTAGTTTGTTTGTGGTGAAGTTTTAATGAGTTTAACTTGGAAGTGATCAAGCGTTCTACATTCTGTGAAACCCCAGTTCTTTAATACGTGTACTTTCATCTACAATCACTGTAAAGATCAAATTTTCAGAGTAAGCAGATAAAAAAATTCATTTAGTTACTGGATTGATGACTTGTAGTAAATTTGCAGGTGCAGGCTGGCTCTGATTTTAAATTAGGCACATAAAAATTCAAAATAAACTATATCAATTGCTTAATGTCATCAGTAGGTTTTTCTAAGCTCTTTGCAAACTCTTTTTGCCGTTATCGATCATCTAGAGAGGGAAAATGGACGGAGGTAATAAGCTCTATAGAATCTTTCGAAATTGAGCTTGAATTTATGGGAACAGAAATAACAAATAAGTATAATCTTTGTTCAGCGTTTTTCTGTCAATTTGAAGAATATAGTATCATCCAAAACACGTTCAGAATGAACCAAATTTTTTCACGGCCAAAATATTTTTTCCCAATGGACCCATTGAGTGATTTAAACCACGTGGTAACATCATTCAAATGATAAAATAAGCGATTGAAAAGGGGAATTCATTAAAGTGTTGAAGATATATAGCCTAATATAGTGATCTCTCAAAAATGTGATCTTTTTAGTCACTGTTTCTCAAAAATTCACATATTTATTGTTGGATCGTAATGAGACCCTTCGTATCGTTTTTGGAAGCAGCACATTCAGACGTTTTTGAGAGTCGGAAGTTTATTTAGCAATTACACTCACTAGGTTTTTCCAAATACCGGTTGATTCAAAAATAGTGTGCCCAATTTCAAAGCCCCATAGTTTTTTTTCGAATTAAGTTCTTTACATGAAATTTTCAATGTGGTTTCCTTTGGTATTGTACATTTTGCGTAAACGTTTTCGTCAAGCCCAAAAGGCTTTTTGACCATTTTTGGGTGTATTTTTCCAGCTTCCTCTTTGATTGCTTTTTGAAGACCTTGGAGAGTTCCTTATTTACGTCTGTTTAATTGTTTTTTAAGTATACCCCAAAAATAATCGCAATGAACATAATCAGGGGATGGTGGTAGCCATTTCTCAGGAGGCAGAAAAATTTATTTTTTAATCTTTTAGCCATTTTATGGTTGATTTTGCAGTATGACATGGTACAGAATCTTGGTGAAAAACAAAGTTTCCTTGAGGGCAGAGACGTTTGTTTATTTATCTTTTTGTTCAGGTGTTTCCAAACTTTATTCTGATAGTATTTAGCATCAATTTTAGCCTTTGGTTCAACAAATAATTGTTTTGTTAAGCCTTGAGAAGGCATTCCCATCTATACCAAAATACCTGACGGGCAACTTGCATTTTGCAAAACAGCTGCGTCTTTAAGATGTTTTTTTGTGTTAAATATGTGACAAACCTATACGGAACTTTATCACTAACCTTCTGAGACGTCTTTTTTAGGGAAATTTAATTCCCCTACCTATTTCCAATCAGCTCCAAAAAGAGGACAGGATTCCTTGTTATGCAGATTAGATAAAGTATTTAAGTCAAGCGGAATAGTAAAGTAAAAAGCAGTAGGAGAGAAAGATTGAAGCAGAAAGGTATAATAGTGAAGTTAGAGATTTATTATTGAAGATTTCTAGATGGATAAAGCTCAGGAAGAGCTGAACTGAGCTGCAGTGTGGTAAATATTGATTTATAATTAAAGTTTCATTAAAGCTTTATATTAGGAGTGAGATTAAAGTTAAATGTTCAATAGGAATATCATCGAATATAATTCTGGGATTTCTTATCGTGGTAATCTCTGCGTGATCGATAATCTAATTGTTAATTAATTGGATCATTAAATATTTAAGTTAATTTAAAGGAAAGTCCCTTTTAAACCTCATATAGCTAATTTGAATTATTTGTTATTAAAAGTCTTTCTTTCTATTTGGGAAAGATAACCAAATAAAGTTATTTATAAAAATGGCTACTGGCTCTTATCTGACTCCAAATTATTCTCGTTCTCAAAGTGAGATCCAAGGGGATCTTCACAAATATATTGTATGTTTGTTTCGCCAGTTGTGAATGACATATGAAATAATGCTTCATGCAAAGTTATCCATGCTTTGTAACTACCTTTGCGTAACATTAAATACAGAGACCACAAGAACGTATTCTTCGTTTTTCTACGGTCTTAACAGACATTTGAAACCAGCCACATTTTATTTATTTTTCAAGTTTAGATAGAAACCCATTAGAAAAATATCTTTCCTGATTTTTCAATGCTTTATTTATAAAAGAGTTTGAGCAAACATCCTTCAAAAGCCTTAAAATTTCATTTCGGGTTTCGGAGACGTAATTTACTCCCACTAATAAAATTAGTTAGGTTGGGTTTTTAAATGTTTTATTTTTTAAATATAGTTGGCAGCAAAGCGATAAAAATTTACCATTCATAGTTATTAGCTTTTAAAATTGTTCACACTAATTTTGAATCAACCGGTATTGGGTATTCAAAATCCTTTTCTAGTAACTATTTTATTGCACCTAACCATTTTTATTACACTTCTTTCAAGTTAGATATTTCCTACTTATTAAGGATAAAATTGCGAAACGTTTTTACCGTAAATTCCTTCGCATAACGCGCACTTTCAACACAAAAAAAATAAGATCGAAATTTATTGATTCGCGTTATATGCCGGGTATAAAAATGGGAGCTTAAAAAATGAGTATAGAGAAAAAAATTCGACGGTTAATGTTTAATTAAAGGAAATGACATTCCTGATGAGCTTAAAGGGTTGTAGTTTTAGAAGTGCACTATTTTTTTCAAAAACCTGGGATAATGCCTTGAATAAATGACTTCAGAACATAAGAGTATTGCACACTTAGGGATCTTTCCGAAAAAGATCGATTTTTAAATCGATTCGAATCGTAATTTGATGAATCGATTCACAAAAACTCTAGTTCTAAAAGATCGATTTCTAAAAAATCGATTTTTTTTCAAGCCTGCATTTACAATGTAAATATAAATCCATTTTATGAAAAAGAAGAAATATACCATAATATAAACGATCTCTTATCAGTAAAATCAGGGAATTTTTAGTTCAGGAAATATGACAATTACAATTATTTTTATTTCCATATCAAAGTATCAGGTATAAAAAAAGGCATTTATTTTCTAAATGCATTTGTTATATTAAAAAGTTTAGAAAATAGATAATATATAGCTTATAGAGTTCCCAATGCTTAATATCTAAGTTTTATAAAAACAACAGTCTGTCAATTCTACTGAGATCTAAGAGGTTCCGCTCATCACTTGTGATGTTGCCGACAAACGAAAAAAGGCGCTCACAAGGAACAGATGATATAACGATATTCACATGCATCATGGCTATTGAGTGAACGTGATCACAAATAGAGTTTTTTGTTCTTGCTAGTAAATTAACCCTTTAACTACCAACACCGTTAAATATTTTGAATTTAAAGGTTTTAATTCTTTCCCGTGCTTCTTAAATTCCAAACTTCATCTTTAGAACAATATCATCACAACATTTGGAAGTTTAATAAGAACAAAAACATGTCAAGGGATAGCGAAATTTCTCCTTTTTTCGAAACTTGAAGTACGTTGCGCAAGGAAAAGATATTTTTTGTGTGTGTTTGACTTTTCTATTCTTTTTACCTAACTGTACGAAATCCAAAATTTTCCCAAGGTCCAGTGACTAAAAAAAGGAAAAAAGTGAAATTGCTCTGTCTATCCTAGCTTTTTCTTAATATTCCAATATCTCTCTCTCTATCTCTCATTTAATAATACAATATAGCCTAACTTGGCTCTTGATAAACTCTCTCACAATGGATAAAAGTGGTGTAAAAATGAAATAGATCGATAAATTTTACCGATGGAAGGAAAAATGCATCTATATTACATATTTATTGATAATCGTCAAAGAATGAAATTGCTTAAATGGTATTCAAAATTAAGAAAATATTCGAAATTCTGATTCATTCAGAATCCTAACTTAATGTATAAAAAGTTACATGCATTTGTTAAGCCTAGTTTTTCCTCACCTTTAGAATGAAAAAGATTGAGTTAAAAGAAAGATAGAATTTATATATTTGTTGAAGTCAATTCAAGCGCAATTAAAAAAAACCCGAAGTATTACAATATATTTGATCAAAGTATTAATGAAATAATAGTCACTGTTGAAATAATAGTGTTTATGACCTGTGTTAAAAATAATTTGATAATTTTTAAGGCTTGATTAATATAAAATAATTCTGATCAGACTTTGAGGGAGATATTCGTTTGCATATCAGTCATCAACCTTTTCATCTAAATTTTTAATTCCGAAATTATTGACATGCAGTATAACGCATTATCTAAACAAATCAAGAACATTTTACTTAAACTAGTGTCAGCATTTTGAGCATTAGTGAATAGCTAAGTAGTTTTATCATTTTAATTAATATATATAGTTACTGTTGTATTTCTTTTTAATTTTTCTATAAAAATACATTCAAATCATTCACTGACTCAGCTATTACCGTCATTTTTGTGATGCAACTTCATTGAAATTCACGTAGAAAAGTAAATTACATACTTAGAACCAAAATCTTTCTCTAATGATCAATAATAGAAAATTCAGTTAAAATAAAGTTAGAATGTATACCAAAAGTTCGAGGACTTTTTTACCGATAATGATTTCGTTCTGGCAATTCTTACTTAATGAAAATCCGATATTAGTTTTCTGGTAATCTCTGAGATAGTTTTCTCTTCTTATTTTAAAAGTTGAGCCAAAAATTGCCAAAATCTCAAACTTGTATGTTAATTGAAACACCACATTGAAATTGAGATATTTAAAAGAGAATCAAAGGTTTTCAGAAGAGTCTACCTTCATCTATGTTACAACTCCTAATTTTCAAATATTTACTGTCTTCTTTCCGGGACTTTTTAATTAAATTTCACATTTTATACATTATCACTTTGACTGTCCAAAATACTGAAATGAATTGTGCAGCTTACAAACAGGTCCAGTGTAAGGATTTGTGTGTCCGTGAATTTATTTTACTTGTTTGTATATCTTTACAGAATACATTAAGTCTACATAACCAAAGATGGTGAGCTCGCATGAACAATATTATTCAAATTCAGTGCATTTTTTGTTTTCTCATAACTGCATAACTTTTTTTGAAAAAAAAAGGAAAAAAATGATCGATCTTAATATGTGGCTTAAAAAATAAAATTTCAAATGATGCATCGTATACAATATATATAAAGTTTTCTCTTTCGGTAAATGCATTTGACAATCATGACATTTTAATCCTCTTTGAATGATTACTATTATTTGTGATGTATCCTTAATTCTTCAGTTCCTTTTTTCTTACCAGTTTATGTTTTCAATTATTGTAGGACGTTTTTTCAACTCAGACATATCTCTAGTTCTTAAAAAGGATCTTCAATTAGCGATAAGCATTAAAAACTTAGATTTTTAATTTAACTACATTGTAAAAAGAGATAATAATAATTACAAAAATTGAGTAGTTAGTAAAATTCACAATTCGCGTTTCTTAGAGTTGAGTGAACTCAAATGAACAACTTATTGAATATCATAGTCTTTATGGTCAACATACAACTTTAAATGGTGCTTAACACGGATATAACTCGTGTATTTGCATGTGGATTAAATATATGGCGAAACTGAAATAGTTGGTAATTTTAAGTGGTGAGTTTTGAAGACTCTATTGATGGTAAATTTGCAGTGGCGTAACGTACACCCCCGCAATCCCCGCATCGCGGGGGGAGCCAGGTTCTAAAGGGCCCAAAGCCTGACTGATTCAAGTGCCTACCCTTTGTAAAATTCAACGTGGGGGCCCAAAACCTGACTTTGCAGGGGGGCCCAAATGTTCTCCGTTACGCCACTGGAAATTTGCTTTTATTGGTTGTTTCTTTTAATATGGTTTTTCTGTTGTACAGTATCTATTTTTATTACTGACCCCACTGTCATTCCTCTAAGTTGTTTATGAATATGAGTGATCTCTGTATACTTTGATTTTGTACTTGCCAGCACAATCTGTGAGTCGCAATCCTAGACATTAATATTATCATACTCCAGAGATTCTCAGTCGCACAGTACAGCTTGGAACATTCTTTCAGATCCTGTACTTGTTTCGCTATTTGGAACCATGATCAGAGGACTGTGTCGATACCTGAGTTGGCAACACGCCCTCCCCCGTCAACATCCACGTGACGCCAAGTGGGTGAGTGAATATTAACGTCGTACTGTTCAGCTACACGAGGGCTTTTGGCGACGGACCACGTAATTTTGAACCATGATCAAGTGACGTGGATGACACCTGAGCTGGTATCCTCCTCACCTAACTATCATACCACACCAACGGGAGGACGTTTCAGCTCTCGACAGATTTAGCGTGCATCGCTGCCCTACACGGCGGGTCCTTAGTGGTACTGGGCTCAAACTCGTGACAAAGCCAGCCACCATCCGATACCTATACCTTTAGGCTACCGCTGCCTCACGTGACGCCAAAGGATGATGTTGAACTCAAAATGATTTAACGTACATTAATCCTTCTATACTACGATGTGTTCATGGAATGAAAAATCTAACACGCTGCTGGCCTGAAAATCACCGGCAATGATTTTAATGCTGTGCATTTGGGCTATAACGGTCCTCAGATTGAAACCATTTAAGTTGTAAACTTGGGAGACACAATATTTATAAGTAATTAATTTTATAATTTTTTAAGTTTTCAGTTAAAAGAAAAGCTATAAATCACATGGAGCTGTGTAGAGGGAGCAAAAAAGCTGACGAAGCTCAGGCAAGTTGTTTTTGACCACAAATCTCTGCATGAAATACGAAGAATGAACGGGTGCGTAGTCATAAAAGAACTGCAGACTGGCCGCTGCCCTCAGGTCCGGCTGTTTGCTTGTCACAGCTTCACGAAGGTGACGTATTATGTCCGGTTAGCAATCCTCGGTGCGGATGTGACATGTTTTGAGACCTCCTCATGAGCCATGCCACAGGAGTCTGAGAAAACGGCTAGTATGACTTAAAATTTACTGTGGATTTGTTAAGCCTTTTTGGATTCGAGAGTGTTGAATACTTTCATTATGACATCTGCAATTTATTTTGACTTGTTTTCTTTCGAGAATTACGAAACATTACGCAAAACTTGCATCGTTCAGGGTTTTTTTGTCATTTTGTCGAAAACGGAAATCCGATGGCATTGACTTACACTTCCTTACTAATAGACAACTCATAGCTTCCACAGGCAGGAAGAAATTCACTTAAGCGCATTAGGATCGCTTACACACGCAAACAAAATTTCGCGTCCTTAGCTTATTTTTTACGTGCACGAAAAATTATAATCGGATATTTCTTGAACACATCTAAAAATTTTCGTAGCAACATCGGGAACATATGTGGGGACTTAGACTCAGTTGATTTTAATATGCAGCTGCCCCGTTACTCCATATAATTTTCTTATAACGGAATGGAAATGTTGGGCTCTCCATTTTTGAAGGTTTCGACTTGGACTGCATGATTCCACTGTTTTAGGAAACGGGAACACATTTTCAAAGGGATCAATTAAATAGGAGAAAAATTTATTGTATTAAAGTAGAAATAGAGTAAACGGTAAAAAAAAGTTTCGTTTTACTATTAAAAATGCTCAGTAATTAAAAAAAAATTATAACTGATTTTCTTTCTTTCCATAATGATGAATTATATTCTTATTTTTTGTTTTTTTAATTAATTGTTATCAGCGTTTCATAAATATCTAAGAGCATGTTTTCATTAGTTGCTAGTTTAAAAAGAGTCACCGACCACATTTCTTTTTCTTTCAAATGGGCTGCATTCTGACAGCTGAGCCTTTGATAACACGGCAAGTCCCCAAATATGAGAGCTATTTCTTTGTTGGCACCATCTAGTGGCGGTTTCTGCTATTAAATTTATGATGCTGTAATTTTAGTCAGTTCAAGCTTTTGTCGGCCATGATTGAACATTGAAACATGGCACCTGAAACATTGCCATGATTTAATTTTGTTGAGAATATCAGAGCAAATTTGCCACTCAAGAAATTTTTTACATGTCACATAACTATATGACATGAGTGCCTGTGATTTTTGCATGCAAAAAATCTCGACTCTAGTTGGGATCAAACCTACAACACATTTCATTGTTATGTTTTTTGGGTTTGAAGATATTTACATATTAACATTTAATAAAATGAAAATAACTTCATAGAAAGAGAGAAAAAATATATATTTAATAAAATATAACTTTATTGTGAAGTTGTTTTTAATAGGTATTTGTCATTATAAGTCTATTAAATTAAATATTAATTAATAAAGGTGAAAAAATAGAAATATTTTTTATATATATAAAAATGGAATTATATATATTATTTATTAATATTTAAATTTCATTCAATAATCCCTCCTACTCACAAACACACATATTATAATATTTAATACATTAGTTATCTGTCCTCGAGATAGTTTACATAAGAAAAATAAAAATCAAACCAATAAAATATATCATATACTTCCCAACAGGTTTTTTTTATAAAAATAAATTTCACTTTATATTTTCATCAGTGTATAATTCTTATGTCAGCATTGTCTTTTATGTATGTAACTCTGAAAATGCATATTTGAATATTTTTTCTTTCAAATTTATCTTTCATTGTCTTCATCATTTCTTAGAAATCTATGTATTGATTCTGTATCGTATTTTCATAAACAATAAAATGTATATCATAAGAGCTATGAACTGTGCGTGTAATTTCGATATATTCCCATATACCAACTGCCAAATTTTAAAGATTTCTATCATAAAGTTTTGTATTTTAATGTAATGATTTTTTGAAATTTTAATACTTCTACAATGTAATTTGAAAATTACAACTGTTTGCACATTTTTCGAAGTGATTAAAAAAAAATCGGAATAAAATTTTTAACATGTTTTTTGCAAATATGAAATGAAGCTAGTTATATCATACGTTTTTAATCGTAATCATAATCGCTAATTGCAGTATCCAAATGATTGCTTGTTTCAATTGACTACAGTTTTCAGGAAGTTCAAATGAAGGAAAAAAAGTGATAACTAAAAGGTTTTAAATTAAATATTTTTTGATTGAATTTCTTTTAGTGAGTAATGTTAACAATCTAAAAACCTAATCATAGTTTTATAACTTATAACTTTTCAAATGTTTAGATTAAATTCTATTTCGATTTAATTATATTGTGTAACATTTTCATCAAAATTTTTCTGTTGACCGAACTGGTCGACTAAACCGGAAAAATGGTTTTAATTTTCAAGTTACATAAAACATAGCTTGGAATTTATTTTTATTTTACATACCATTTAATTACAATTTTTAAAATCAACAAAGGACAGTTTAAAAAGGAACAAGAAAGAACAATCATTCTTGTTCTTAATCAAGTTGAAATGATATAAAAATAATAATTATAAGTTTTTAGTGAAAGATTCAGAAAAGTTTAGAATTATATGTAAATTGATTACGTAGTAATAAAAGGTGTAATACAAAATTAAAAAAAAATTACTTACATTTTGTAATACCTGTACAGATACATCTATAAGACAAAAATGAATTTATATGAGTTTATATTATATTTGGATGAAATAATTGAATTCTGTAAAAAATAATACTAAACCTAGTATTTTGTATTATAAACATAGTCTTTAAATTCAAATTAAAAACTATGCGCATGCTTTCTTTTATATAATTTTAAGAAGTTTTTTTTTTTAAAAAAAACTTCTTTCAACTGACAATGAATAAAATAAACTTATTTCTACTGACATTTGATATTCGCAAACTTGAAGAAAATTTTTTTAGCAAATCGTTTGCAAAATTGAAAGTTTCGTAGAATGTCTTCTTCGTTGTTTTTGTTAAATTATTTTCTGATATTTCTTCTACAAAAGTCAATGCTTTGAAGGGAATCCATTTAAAATAATTAATCCTTCTTACAAAACGTAAAATTGTTAATTTTTGTGGTAAAACTCTATTTTTTTGTAACACAAGCGGAAATATAAACCACTTTGTTCTACATAAATATTTTATTCCATTTCCTACTTTCCATTATTTTTTATTCGTTTGAGAATGAAATGAAGTGGATATTAGTAAATTGTGCGACAATTATTTTATATTTTGGTATTCTACTAATGGAATGATGAACAAATGTATATCTGAGATTGAATAAATTTAAGTAAAATACAGAGCAAGTTATTTCTGTTTACTTGCACACATCAGTAACAAAGAGAATGTATTTTAACATTTCTTATTTTCTGTTAAACGTTTCTAAAGTTAATAGAGTACCAGCTCTATTAACATTTTTGAAATGTTTTAAACTATTAGGTCCATTAATTAGAAATTTTATTTGACTTTGGTTAATCAAAATATTTCATATAGATATAATGCTTTTCATTCAAGAAAATGTATATTATAATGGCAATAATCTCTTCAAAAGCTTCTATTTATTTCCATGAATGTAATAATATTTTTTCTTTCCCAGTGTTTGTATACTCTTCATTATGTTTATATTATCTTAACAACTTCCGACTTAAAAGACAAAATCTTTTAATTCTTTTCTCTCGCGATTTGAAATTTTAATTTGTATTAAGTCTAGCGTAACTCGTTTTAAATCCTTATTAAATTAATAAGCATGATTTATTAAGAATTGAAATATCTATATAAAACAGAGATAAACTTTAATAATGCCTATTGATAGATAACCGTTGAATGACTACTGTCTTCGAAGAGAAACCCGTCACAAACCATTTTCCTTGTTCAGATTTTATCAAATGAATTCAAGGCAATTAGAATTAGAATCATATATGCATTCACCGTTAGATTTTTAATATGCAAGGGAATCCCGATGCAGTTAATTTTTACAAAAGTAAATGCAGTTCTTTCGTTATTAATTTAGGAAGATAAAACTCATGTTTGTAGAAAACTCTGTCATTTGACTACTAAATATGCAATTTCTGATTTTTTAAAAAAATCATACAGAAAATGCTCATATATATTTTTTTAAAAAATGAAACGTAGAAAAACTTTTCTAATATGCCAAGCACTTAAATTGGAGGGCCATGACCTCCATTTTGATTGTAGGGTAAGTTGGATCATGCCCTTGAAATTGATAAAAAATGAATTAAACTTAAATTTCAAAAACGTAGTATCGAAACGCGAGCCTAATTTCGTAAATCCTGAAGAGTGTGTTAATTTTTCTTTGAGATTGTATGATATTTACAAAGTTATCTCAAAAGTCTTAATTTATATTAATTTTATTTTGTCATGCTCACTGCAAAAAATGCAAAATCTCTTATAAAATTATATGAAAGACGGTGAAAAATTACTTTCGTAAAATTTCTTTTGTAGTTCCTTCAAGCAAAAATAATTTTAAAAAATAACGTCATATCCTCTACTACCTTAGAATGATAAACGAAAAATTATATTTTTTCAACTTACTCAAATTATTATATTTTATCTCTAATTATTAAATGAGTTAAATGTTTTGACTACTTAATATTTAAAAGATAATAAATGAGAAAATACGTATACTCGTACGCTAAATTATTAAAAATATTCTCTTTTTGTGTTATTTATACAGTGGAGGTATTAATATTGTGTTTTAATTTTTTCTTTTCACTTTAAAAGATAAGTTAAACTATAATAAACAGCAACTTTAAAGTATGCAATAAATAATATTTTTTCTGAAAAAATTTCATTTTGACATCAGAATATTGGTTTAAAAGAATAATTCTCCTTTGTTAATCTTAAACATAAAAGTATATCGTAAAAAATACATTTTTTATTATTGTACTTTTAATATCTTAACTACTCAAAAATTAATTATTTTTTAAAACGGAAGACTAATTCATCCACGTCAAACATCTGTAAGTAAGTCTTAACTCAAAAACTGCATCCAAAAATGTGAGTGAAACTTAAATGTAACTCAGAATTAAATAATATTAAATTAATATCCTTGTTTTATAAAATTCTGAGTACGTAGTTATGATGTATTTCTTGATAGTACTTTAACTAAATTGAATACTAACAAAAGTAATTGCTTTTTTCAGGTTAGGAAAAAAAATAAGAAATACATCTCCAGGGTTTCACCATTGCTCGGTCATTTTACATGCAAGTTTAATGCACGCATCCTGATGTTAGCGTTCATCACTTCCGTAGACGTACAAATGTATCATGCTCTATTTTTCGTCTTAAGGCAATTTTCGATAATGGATTTATGTGAGTAAAATTATCTTCCTTAATTACACTTCCAATTTTAATGTGACTAATGAGATCTTTCAAACAAGTTAATTTTTAGAATAATTAAAACATAATTCATCCTCACTAATTTAGTCATTAATTAAATGAAGAAAACTTATATGTGTGTGTACGTCAGAGAGTTCAATGCCTGCTTTCACCAGTAATGAAATCAATTTTTAGATATACTAAAAATAAATGTAACATACAAAAACAGATATTGGAATTTTAAACAGATATCAGAACTTAAAAAAGATATTAGAACTTCAAAAATGTGGATGCTGCAGTATTATAAACATTGCTGACTTAGGACAGCTCTAATATATAAAATAATTTTTGTAAAAGTGGGGTTTAACAAGTTTCCTGATTAGCCAACCTCCCCCCTTTCTATTTATAATGCTGAGCAAAATCTTATTGAAAATAGTGCATAGAACTTCTTAATACATTTCGAGGAGAAGGTAACTTACCTAAAATTGCATTCAAAAATGCACAGCCTGTGTGGAATCTGTGTACAAGAAATAACTCATTGCTAGATTCTGGACCTGAATACAAATTCAAAGCATAGTATTCGCTTGATTGTAGCACTTAGCAAAAAGTATGAAATTAATAGTACTAAAATAATTATGTAGCACATATTTAAAAATAAATACTACATTTACTTGCGAGACTCTAGGAATATATTTGTATTTATCTATGAAATATTATTATGGTTAAAATAAAACTAAAGGAATTAGTAATTTTAACTAATTTGAATATGTAGGTAACTATAAGTGTATCTAACAAGGAAAATAGTTAAAATCTAAAATAATAAACTTTAACTCTTCTAAAGAATTTAATCCTTACAATTTAGAATTTCTCTATACAAATAACTATTAATAAAATTAATTAGGTATATTTGAATTAAACAGTATTTAATAAAATGTTTATCATTTTTTTTCTGAATTTTTTTAAACAAGAAATTTGTTACTTTGTATGTTATTAATAATAATACTTCTGAATATTGAAACATGTGCATTACTTTTCCGTTGAGGCGCTTTTATAATATTGAATTTAAATTAATCTCTTTTGCTATAAATATTAGTAGTTATAACTTAATAGTTTAATTGTATTTCTATATCAAGAAAATTTGCTTTATAGTTGTTACTATTTGTCTGTATTAAATTTGGGTATTGAGGATAAAATTTAGTGTTAGGTTAAAAATTTCTTTCTTACCAAAAGATGTAACAAAAAGTGTGCTATTCAGAACTATATATGAAGCTATTTTCATAATAATGTAAATATAGCTGGACAGTTTCTAGCTGGCATATATATATATACATATGTATATAATATATATATGTGTGTGTGTGGAAAAGCGAAGGTAGAAGAGAAAATAGGGGATCAAATTATTATAAATTGTAATAGAGTCATGAGGTCATTTTTTGCTGAAACTCTTCCAAATTATTCCTTTTTAATTTGGTATACTTCTAAATTGTCTGGGGGCCGAGTGTAATTTTGATATTGCAATGAAATACCATTTTGTATTTTCTTACATTTTTTTGATTATTTCTAATCAATGTACAAAATATTAATCAACAGATATATAATATAACAGAATATAACAGATAACAGAATATAACTCAACAGATCATTAAATCTGTTGAGTGAGACTTTATTAACGTTGCATTCTGAGCAACGTGAGGCTGTTGGTAATGGGCCGCACGATTAGGGAACCCCTCTTCTCCAAACTCCCACTCCAATGGGAGGATTTTAAGCCTCAAAAGATTTGACGTGCATTAGCCCCTCCACACGGAGGGTCTTCAGTAGCACTTGGTCTTATAACACGTTGATCACGGCTACACAGTCACTCTTAAATCTGCTGATGAACAGAACATATTCTGAAAAATCTCCTTCCTTCGAAGTTCAGAACCGGCGTGGGGTGGAAGTTTGGAGATGGGTATGCCAGCTCAGGTGTCGTCGTCACTTAACTGCGGTTCAAAATTAGGATGTCCTTCTCCGAAAGCTCTCGTATTGTTTCAGAATGCGAAGTAAAAATCAAATTAAATCAAAGTTCGAAAAAGTTATTTTTTCTTTTCATTGTTCAATCATTTTGAAACAATAAGTTTGATTGAATGTTTTATTTTAGTTGCTTATGGAAAGATAGTTCTTCAAATTTAACACATACTTTTTATTGTTTCCTTTTATTCTTTAAGGTTACACAGTACCCTACAAATCTCAAATATACCAAACAAATTTTTTTTGCATTTTCATGTGGTCCCTATCATTGTACAGCTTGCCACCAAATTTCAGATCTGATAGGAAATTAGTTTTCCAAATATTTAAAGTTTTTTGAGTTTAAGTTTTGGTTTAGTTTTCCTTTTAAAGAATTTTTCCACGCTTACACTGAAGTAATTATAAATGTTTTTGAGTGCAATCAAATCTTTCAGTGTGAAATGGTTATTAATTTCGATTCTCATTACTAAAACCCATTTCTGCTTGATTATGTTTTGAGTTTTTTTGAGTTCTCATAATTACTTAATTCAAATTGATTTCAAGGTCAATTTTTGTTTTAAAAAATGGTTTATATAACTTAGAAGCTTTATCATCAATTTTTTCCAGTTGAGAAAATGCCATGGCCAAAACGTTCTCAGGTTGCCATGAAAAAATATTTCGAAGGGATTGGATACTACTGAAAATGATAAATCTAAAAACTCCCTCAGTTGATACTGCAATTAGACTTCCGAATACTAGTATTGCAGATAAAACTGAATATTTCCCTCATGTTCCAAACTCCATTACAATAAATATACTGTAGTACTATATTCTAGTATTTTAAAGTCGTGCAACCAACCAATACTCAAACTTGATAAACTGCCCTAATTTAAAACCGAAAAAAAAATTTATATATAAACCTGGCGATTTTTAGCTTAAGTTAGTAGCATTATTATTGTGCACATAAATGCTTCGTGTTTCAAAGCTTTTGTGAAAATATTAGGTTAAGATTAAGCTGAATAATCTGCCGTCGTCACAAATGCTATCAATATTACACAAAAATATATTTTGAATTAGAAAAAAATGTTTTCAGTCATATTTAATTAAAGTAGTGTTTTAATATAGAAAATACATTGGGAAATATAATATTAAAAAACTAGAGCTTTATGGGCATTATAAGTTTTTAAGCCTTATAAGCCTTAACAAACTTTAAATGCGTTTTTCTCAGACTTTTAATTTTGAAGATGTAAGAGTTTTCTAACCCTAAGTCTTTTTTTTCTGTTCAAGATAGAATCTTGAAATTTTTTGTATATACTCAAAAACGTTATAATAGTTAGTATGGATTTAAATCTGAGATCTTTAGTTAAGTTTTTTAAAAAATGCTAAATTTAATATTTTAAAAAACTTGGCGTTTTTTTTTCCAGGTTTAGCTAGAAAAATAATTCTTAAAAATCAACAAAGGAACAGATTTTCAAATCAATACTAACTTTTGTTTAAAATAATCCAAGAAACATAAATGACTTAAATTTTTAAAAACTAAGCATATTTTATAAGCGTTTGAAAGAAATTCAAAATTTCCTAAATTTTTAAAATTGTAAAATATTGACTGGTCAAGCTGGCTTTATACTCACAGAATCAGCTTAATAATATAATCTAAATATAAAACATAAATTATTTTTACTGTTACTGTCTCTTGTAGCCTCAAGATCATTCATGATGTAGTTATTAATCATCAATATAATCAAGTTATTATTAATTTACTTTAATATTTAGCAATTCTTATAAAATTGTTTTGAAAAAATATGCAATATAATAAAAAATAGTAAAGAATATATTGCTCTGATTATTTTGTAATGCATCATTACATCTCTTTACCTACTTATTTACATGCAAGAAAAATCTAAGGGTTTGATAAAAACTTCAACTTCCGCGATTTATACTTTAACCGTTAGACAATGTTGTACTTAAATATATATATATATATATATATATATATATATATATATATATATATATTCTCGCGCAACTCCAGTTATTTCTAGTTAATATTTAAAAAGCAGAACAACTAAGAATATCAACGTTATTTGAAAAATTAGAATTGTTTTATTGTATTTTTGTTGCAAGTTTCCCAAGTCTATTAGCGTTAGACTAAGTCGTCGATATTATGCACCTGAAGAAAATTCAAAATTATTTATTGATTTGAAATAAGTTCTTGTTTGGAGAGCCTTATTTATTGAAGTTTTTTTTTTCAATGCAGCAACATTCTCCCTGTGGGAATTTTGTGTTTTACAGGCAAAATTTGCTTTATAATGTGAATTTGGAAAATAAAATTATGGAAACCATAGAAGATGTGACCTGGGTTACCAGATTAGCGACTTTATCGTCCTCGGTGACAAATTTGTTAAAAAATACGGTAGCTTCAAAGAATCATCGAGAAGGCTCTAGGTCCGATTCTTCTAGAAATTACCATGAGGCTATGCAAAGGAAATTTGAAACCAATATCGTTTCAGTTCAGAAGAGAGTGTAGTCGAGATCAGAATATGCTTATGCGTCGACTACAATAAGACAGTGAGACTTATCTGAGTTCCTGCCAAATTAAGAGAGAACTAAAGAACTGTTCTAGAGCGACATTTCTGGAACGGTATAAAGTTTGTTTGTGTCGAGTGTAAATAATTTTACACAATTGTAAATAATCTATTATAATATTTCTTTGGGTATATACATCGATGTGTCTTCGTGTAGTCATCTGCTCGTTCTTTTCCATTAGTAAATCTGTTAGTATTTAAATAAATGGAGTCATCAGCTGATTTTCCCCCATACAAATTTGCAACACTATACAGTCGAGAATATAATCAGAGCAACCTTGTCTAATGTGACACTTAATTTCTATGGAGTATTTCAAAAATTAAAGATGTTCTTATAACAGTTCTATGCTCTTCTGAGTCTTAATACTCCTTGAAAGAAATATGGAATTATTTTTATGAAAAATATTAATTTTAAAAAAATAGATGTTTTGATAATATAGTTTTATTCGTTAATCTTCACACTCTAGAACTGCTTGATTTGTGAGTGGGCCGATTACGCCGAAAAGGAATGTTGGAAAAGGAATCCGAAGGTGTCTACGTGGGATGTTTAATGCCACAGTGAATACTTTACAAGGAGAACAGGTAATTAAAAGTGATGTATACATACATCAGAAAATACATTATGTATTTTCACGCCTTTGTCTTGTACGATATGGTATATCTTTTACAAGGCAGATATATTGCTTTTAGCAAATTTGTTAAACATGATACAGAGTATCAACTATAAATAAATTTTTACTTTAAACGTTCTAAAATTTAATTAGCTAAATAATTCACAAAATAAGTATAATAGCCGAGATATTGATAGATATAATAAAAAAATATGGAATATATGTTATTGTTTTAAGTAAAACTTTTTCATGAAATACTTATGAGTAAAAAAATTTTAATTATAATTGATTTATTTTTATAACCATGTTCGTTTAAAAAAAGTAACATAGGAATTTTATTCATAAAGGATTTTAAAATTTTGCCTATTTACTTCAGAAAAAAATAATTTAGTTTTCTTAATAATTGTCGTACTAATTGTAATTAGCAAGACAGTTACAATTAGGCTTCTTATTTTGTCAGAAAAACAAACAATTTTGCTTATTATTAAACGACTTTGCCACATCTAACATAGTCATTAGCTTAAAAAAATCTATTCTTATTTAATTTTGTTTTATTTTTAAAAAATATTTATCTTTGAATTTTCAACAAATATATTTTTTATTCTTCTCAAAACATTTTAAAATGGAGGTCAAATTTTATACAGGTTTTGCTTATACGTAGGTTAGGGCTTTTAAGTTATTGTCGTGTAGTTCGATGTACTAGATACATCTGTACTTAATTCTAATTAACTGCTCTCTCTCTCTCTCTAATCCATAAAAACTATGTATAAATAAAAAAATATCTGACGAAATAGATAAATTTTACAAAACTAGTTAAGGAAAATGTGAAACAAATATTTTTCTACTCGTAAGAATGATAACTGATTAAGTACTATTTTACGTTGAATATTATAGTATACAATGATGAGTACTTTTGAAAAAGAACGTATTTTCTACAAGCAATGTTTTTTCATGAATCTATTTCTTTTTTCCACCATATTTCTCTCATAAATCTATATTACTTAATATTTCCAAATATATTATCCTACGCTTAAGTAAGCTTAAGTTAAGTATCTTACGTTTAAGATATTAACTCTTAGAAACTAATTTTGTGATTAGAATATTATTATGGTAGTTAGGAATCATTATAGTTTTGCAGTATAATCAAAATACATTTTATATCTTATGAAAAATATGTATTTTAACTTTTTAGCTTTTTACTTTTTTCTGTATTTCTTACCTAAGTGAATGGAATTTTTATACAAATCAAACTTAAATAACTCTCTCTAGTACAATGAATTAATAATAATATATCTACAACTAACATGTTAACATATAATTAACATTTTTTAGTTATTTCTTAATTAATATCCTTTTTTGTTGGGTCTTATTATCGTCTGCTTTGACAATGATGAATCTTAATTTTAATAATTTATTCAAATCTAACGAAAGTACTTCAACACAACACTAAAAGTAGAGCGTGGATATTTATGGGTATGAAAGTTAAAAAAAAATAATAAATAAAAAAAGAGTGTTCCTTTTCGAACCAGAACAGCAAATAAGTATTTGCAATCGTCTTTGCAAAAGATTTGAAAACTGATGTTTGGAGTTACCCTTGTAGCTTTAAAAATGATTCATTTTAATTATTGAAAAAGTCTTTATTAAGGGATTTCACCCACGTGACGGCCTGTTTCTTAAGCATTCTTAGAGAATTTTTTTTTTTGATGACCAGTAAAAAGATAAAACTTTAAGTTTTTTTTAATCATTTATTTATATGTATTTTAAGAGTATGCATATATAAATGTTTAACCAAAAATGTCTAATAGAAAGTGAGTTACAGCGCTCTAAACACACCCGCCTCGAAAAACTGGACGCTCACTTCCTCCACGATTCCGGCTGATCGGCTAATCAGAAATTTAAAAAAATTAACGGCGACTTAATCTATAAGCTTAAATGCACAGAATGGACTGTACTCAAATGAAAATATCCAAAAATTGTATTTTTGGTAGACCTCTGAAGAAAAAGCTTCGAATTTCATGGGGTTTTTTTGTTATGTTTTTGCTATAAAAAATAGAAATATTTTGAATTTTGGAATAATCGTAGTCTATTGGTGAGTATATATGTGATGAGTCTGCCCTGTAAATTTGAAATCATTCGGTCAAACCGTTCTTCTGATATGATGGAGGAAAGTTTGAAACACACAGTTTTGAGAAAAATGCGTTTAAAGTTTCAAGTCCGATTAAAACAATGAAAATCTTAACATAGCGCTCCGAACAGCTGCTTCTTTTTTACGACTTCGAATTTTAAAAAATCACTTTACTAACGCATTGAAAACATGTTAAAAAAGCAATTTCTAAAAAAAAAAAAAAAATTTAATTTTTTTAATTTATCACATGGGTGAACCTTCTTAATACAGTTCTTTATTCGGTTCTTTGCAATACTATTTAGTTTTATACAAAATAATAACATAACTCAACTTTTCTGTAAAATTTTCGTAAAACTTTTTCTTGTAGTTGATTTTTTTTTAATTTCTAATTTTTTGACCTAATAAACTATTAAATCATATGATCAAATGCAGTTAAATGTGTGGTGTGTAAAAATTTGTAAATTATTATTACGGATGCTACCGATTAATCAATATCAATCTTCGTAATCTCCTATTACTACGAACTGATAAGCGGCTTCATTTTTTAATCTTATCTATACATAGAAATGCCAAGTAGTTGATTTTTAAAATTGTAGTACAGGAATATTTGCGGCAGGTGTAGACCAGGTGTTTCGGTTGAATTTCTATCTGTTAATCAATGTTAAGCAAATTTCAGTTTACAATTGCATTGTTCATCTTAATAGTCAGATCATGGATTCAGCGACCTAAAACCTTATGTACTCATTCGTCTATTAAGGATTTTAAATAAAGTAGGGGATCAGCTCAAAAGTTCAGAAGCGATATTTATTACCTTTAGTCTAATAAAACGTTGCGTTAAAAAAGGTTTGAAGCAAGGAAATAGACTGATATTTTACAAAATTTTAATTTTGAGTGATTGCCATGATTATGCATAGAATTCACCAGATTAAATGTAATTATTTTGAAATTATCCACCGCTATAATGACAAAAGTATATATATATATATATATATATATATATATATATATATATATATATATATATATATATTATATCAATACCATTTGGAATGACATTTTTCTCTTTTTATATCGCTTAGTTAGAAAAATTCAAATGAAGTTATAGAAAATAGACCCCTCCTTATATATATATATATATTTTTAGCTAAATAGTTCTCGACAAGATGCAAAATTTCACATCCCTTACTATCGGTTATTTTTTTTTCACAATCGGGATATTCAATTATTTTGTACAGTTTTTGTTTGTTTTATTATGGTTTATTAATAAAGCTTTCATAATTCGGTTACAATTAATAGCTTCATTTTATTAACTAGGTACATTTTATGTGTTCTTAGATCAGAATTTTTTTTAAAAAAATATATTTAAATCTTATTAGTGGTCCGCGGGGTTTAAATTATGAGTTTACTGGTCCGTGAGGTCCAAAAGTTTGGTTACCGCTGCTGTAGATGACTAATTAATATGTGTATTAATTTTTAATTAAAAATAACACATCATTGGTGGTGGATTTAGTAATTCTGAGCTACAGTCAAGTAATGAGAATGTCACTCGAATGACCACCATATATACCACATCTACTCAGAACCATTTAAAAGACAGAGTTTCAATAGATTTAGTGTGAATAATTTCTTCTGCGCTATTGGTCCCAAGAGCCCGCTGCATCCTTTCTCACTATTCGTGCATTACTTTATTAACCAAGTTAATGGTCGCAATTCTGTATTCAGTATACTTCCTATTCTTGGGTAAAACCTGCAATTTTTTTAATGAAAAACAGATAGGCCACATAACGAAAAAAATATTTTTAATAATATGGAAAATTATTAAATGTAATTAAGTAAAATAATTTTCTACTTAATTCTTTCTAAGAGTAAACCTATAGATGAAGTAAAAATGCACGAGGTTGTATTATTAGCAATAATCAGATACTTACTAATTTTTTTATTTGATTTTGAATGAAAAATTTTCCAAAATAATTAACTAGACTTACAAATTTTTGATCATTTAAACCCAAAGGAGATTGTCATATTTTATAATTACAGTTTTACGTTCTCTTTGTGTGCAACGACTTCACGTCCTATTGGTTTTAGAATAAACATAACTTGTCATTAATAAGGTTCTGTTTTTTTGAAAAAAAGTGTTCGATTTTAAGGTATCCGACTACGTTCGGAACCGTGATTTTGCAAAAGCGTAAAAATGGATAATATTTATGATATTTAGTGTCACTTAGATTAGAAAACGTGTATAAAATTGTTTTAAGAATAGTATTACAATAAAAAGAAATTTAAGTACAATATTTTTACAAAAAATGAACATAGAATGACCAGTTTTCAAAACATTCTTCTTTTATGAAAAATTCTTCGATTATAATACTATTTTGCCTGTATATAGCCCAGACCTCTGTACAGAGGCTGAACTAGAATTTTTGAAACATATAACTTAGAAGTGGTTTTATCCATGTTTTACGACAACAGAGGGGAGAAATTTTAAGAAAAAAACGCCAATAATTATTTCAATTGGTTGTAACTCTGAAAATAATGTGAATTTTTTTAAAAAATTGTCCAGACCCTCTGGAGAAGTCTTTACTTTATATAAGCAGAATATTATTATTTTAGAATCATTTTTCATAAAAGAACATTTTGAAAAAAGGTTATTTTAAGTTAATTTTTTGCCAAAATATTGTATTTAAATAATTTTTTGGGTCATAATGTCCTTAAAGTAATTTTATATACATATATTCTAATCTAAAAGTGACACTAAATACCATTAAAATTATCCATTTATGTTCATTTTTTAAATCACGGTTCCGAATGTAGTCGGATACCTAAGAATTGTAAAGTCTATTTTTACGTATTGAACTTATTTGCAACTTCGATACACATATAGTACCAGAAATGATAAACGCCAGTCATATAATTAATCTATATTTATATTCAGTTCGCTAACTTTAATATGTTTAAACGATTCTTAAAAGATATTTAACGGTGACATAAAATAATAATGTTAATGAATGAGTTTTATTTATTATTAAAAAACCATGTATTTCAGGCTTATTAAAATGCTTAAATTTTCGAGTCATAATGTGAATAAAGAATGTTTCTGCATTAAAAAAAATCTAAAAAGTATTATATTTTAATTAGATCATCTTATCTTGTAAATAGAGACCCTGCTACTTAAATTTTAAAATTTGATGTATGTATTTGTAGCTCTTCAATGATGATCAATTAAAGTACGAAAATTGAAAGGAACGAGAACATAAATTAAAATAGCCAAAGTTAATATTTGTTTTTTATGAAAAGAACAAATCAAGAAAAACCTTGACGAAAGCTTTAAGATCCTCATTTGATGTAAAATGTTTCAAGTAAAAATTTGAAAAAGAATTTTTTAAATGCCTTAAAAAATTGAAACTTTTCCCTCTAATTAAAAGAAAAACTGACGCATGTCTTAATAAAAATGGTAAAAAATCACCCGAAATGGCGAAAACTATAGTATTTCACTTAGGAAAAATTAACATTGTTCTTCCCCTGGAATAAATTCATTAGGAATATTAAAAAAAAAGAAGAGGAAATTGTACACGCACACATGGCTACGAATAAAACGCAGTAACTTCAAACATTTACGTAAATTGAATCGCGAATTGGTAAGACATAGCAAAAGCATATGTCTCAAAAATAAATATTCCTTGCAAGATGCAGAATGGTCAAAATTGACGTAATAATTTCAGGTGCGTTTATTCGGAACGGAAATTGCGTTCTAAAAATTAATGATTTGATTTCTGTGATAAAGCTGGCTAATTGGTTTTTGATTAACGAAAAACCCTGATTTGTCTTAAATAAACGATGTTGATAGAGGAATAATGGCTATAGCGTTTTTAATGTACGTCACATATAAAATTTTCTGTTATAATCAACCCTTGAAATTCCACGAATACTCGTATATCTTGACAATATCTGTATACAAAAAAGAAGAAAAAAAATTGCGATCTTAATTTACTTTTAAATATATGATAAATATAATATTCGTAATAATAATTAAAATACGGGTACTTAATCGACCAATTTCCTAAAATCAAAAGACATTGCCGAATATCGCAATATATAGCCAATAATATAAACCGTTTCCGCTCACGTTAGAACTTATCAGTTACAATAATAGTTGCATGTTTTGAATTGGCGACATCTTTTGTTTGGCAAAATTGGTCATTAAAAAAAAATCGATTTCTTAAAATAATCTCAAAATATAAAAGTTTATTTCTCCGCTTAAAAAATAATGTTTAGAATATTTTATACATAATATATTTAAAATATTTATATGTAATATATATAAAACTATTTGCTGAGATTAACTAAAAAATTGCGCTTGAATAAAACCGTTTTAAACATATAGTTGTTAATATTGTGTAACTTTATATAAGCTATATTTTACCATATTCCTCTTCCAAAAAGTTCTTTTTATAATTATAAGCTAATGTTTTTATTTTCTTCTTAATAATAAGACTTATTTTCTATTATTGTTTTATGTAACAAAAACAAAAAAATCAATAAATCTTAAAATTAATACTGCAAATTAATACACTGATTAAGGGAATAACTTTAAAAAAAATTCCACTTTTCATTACCTTCTTTCAAAAATCCAATGTTGAGAATTAGTTAATTAATTACAGAGTGACAATATATGGTTTTTAAACGTTGACGATTTTTTTCTTTCAGTGAGTTTAATAACTACTATCGAATCAACACGTGTGAATATACGGTTGATTTTTTTTTCAGTAATTTAATTTTATTCGAAGTCGATAAAATGATGACTAAACAAGTGTCACATCAAAACTGACCTAGATCTCCTAGGCTTAGTTGTAATCAAGTTTGTTAAGTCACGATTGATAGTTCTATGTCACATGAAAGAATTTAATTAATATTGAGTTTCTGAAGAAAATGAAAAAGAATTAATTAAGTCTTATAATATATTTGCTTTCTCAAAAAATTTATCTTTGGATTAATTTCATTTCTAATCTTTTTTGTTGTTTTTTTTTAAAGTAGAATAATCATTAAAAATAAACAGTTAAGTTATCAAAAATGTTTTGAATGGTGACAGTGAGTCGAATTTTCTTTAATGGGTGCTAATAAAAATTCTGAGCTATCCAGACGTATTTTTATTTTTTGTGGTTTAATTTTATTTAGCATATAAGAATGTCGTCATGTAATGAGCTAACAGATTAAATAATCATAATTTTATTTTAAAAAACCCCTTTAAACACATACTTTCTAATTAAAATTTTAAATTTAAATTAAAAAAAACTAATCCGTGTAAATTATGAGTTAACTACTTAAATGGTAATTATCATTCATGCACACTCATATTTCATTTTTATGAACAGAAAATAGCATAAACAGGAAGAAAATTATTTGATAAATATTAATTATTTTAATTCTGTAATGTGGAATTATAAAGTAATAACGTTTTCATATATAAATGGGAATTATATGAAAAGTGTTAGAAATCCTGAAAATTACAAAACAAAATTCAATATACGCATGCATTTTTTTAATAATGATATAATAAGTGTTTTTTTGCTGCTGTTTTTACTATTTACTTTGTAACAAAAGCATAGAAAGCACCCCATAAAGAATGAATGAATTGGACAATATACAGTGGGCCACAAAATTGTTCGTACACTTGCAATTTCTTATAAGATTTAATGTTTTCGAAAATAAAAAATTAATATATTGTAATTGTAATTTTTTTGTGATATCTGCAATTTGTTCTTAATGGAATGACATAATTATTTTTTTAAAAATAGAAGAGCTATTTTTTTAAAAAATTAATAATCAAAAAGTTACTAAAAATTACGCCACAAAAGTGTTCGTACACTAAACAAAAATCTCAATTTAGCTTTAAATATTGTATTTCTTTCTTAATTTAGTACTTAGTAGGATATCTTTCAGTGTCTATAACAACTTTTAAGGGTCTTTGTACAGATTTAATCAGTTTTTTATAATTTCTGCATCGATTTTCCTCCATTCTTCTGTGATTATTGTTTTTACATCATATTTTGTGTTTATTTGTTATGTTTTCTTTTTTTACGTCAAAATCTCACCAAATATGTTCTACTGGGCTAAATAAAGGGATTGAGGAGGTATTTTCATAATTTGGGGACAGTTATAGAGACACCAGTGGCGTTCATTGAGAGCAGTGCGCTTGGGGTTATTATCCTGTTAAAAAATAAAGTCGTTTCCAATATCCAAATTTTGGGCGTATAATTTAAAATTTCTCTTTAAAATATTTAAATAGAGCTCATGATTCACAATATCAACAAAAATTACCAAATTGCCTCATTCTGTGGCCGATTTACACCCCCACACAAGAACACTTCCACCTCCATATTTTATTGATCCTAGATTCTTGGGATTAAGTTTCAGAAAATACAAAATTGATAGCAAATTGATTGGTATGGCAGATAATTCAACATTTTTAGTTCCGATGGGCCTATAATAGTTTGTAAATGAAAAAATAAGGAGTTTAATCCCAGGAATTTATGTGGAACAAGAACTCCTCCATCTCCATGCTTCAGCATTGAAGTTAATATGTTCTGGCTTGGGGATGTAAAGTGGCCTCAGAATTAGGTAATTTGGTATTTTTTGATGGTATTGTGAATCATGAGCTCCATTTAAATATTTTAAAGAGAAATTTTAAATTATCCGCGAGAAATTTGGATATATTGGGGATGACTTCATTTTATAACAGGGTAATGACGCCGTGCACTGCTCTCAATGTACGCCACTGGTGTCTCTATAACTGTCCCCAAATTATGAAAATACCTCCTCAATCACTTTATTTATCCCAGTAGAACATATTTGGTGAGAATTTGACGTAAAAAAAGAAAACATGACAAATAAGCACAAAATATGAAGTAAAAACAATAATCACAGAAGAATGAAGGAAAATCGATGCAGAAATTATAAAAAACTGATTAAATCTGTACAAAGACCCTTAAAAGTTGTTATAGACACTGAAAGATATCCTACTAAGTACTAAATTAAGAAAGAAATACAATATTTAAAGCTAAGTTGAGATTTTTGTTAAGTGTACGAAGACTTTTGTGGCGTAATCTTTTAGTAGCTTTTTGATTATTAATTTTTTTAAGAAATAGTTATACTATTTTTAAAAAATTAATTATGTAATTTCATTAAAAACAAGTCGCATATATCATAAAAAAATTACAATCACAATATATTAATTTATATTAGTCGAAAACATTAAATTTTATAAGAAATTGGAAGTGTACGAACACTTTTGTGGCCCACTGTATATATGGAAGATAGAAGTTACAAATGAGAAATATAGGAATAACCCGTAACAATATCACAACTATCAACGATTTAAAAAAATTGTTTTTAACAAGTATCACTCGCCATAAATAATTATGAATTCGATGCGTTTTTTGTTCTTTGTGCAATGAGATAAATTAAGGGAATTTGGTACCCCTAAAATCACAAACCTATCGTTTTTTTTATTTTCATTTTATCTTATTCTTTGCATTATTATCTTTCGATTGATATATCACTTGTGCATGTCGGAAAGTTAGAAGTTGAATAAAACTTCATTTGAAAACAAATTAGGCGATTAAGCCACACCCCCTTTTTAGAAAAAAAAGCTAAAAAAAACGTTTATAGAAAAAAAATCTAATTTATAAAGAGAAATACTAACATTAAAAAAAGAATGTGCAATATGTAAAGCAGAATATTTCTGAGGCAATGCATACAATTATTTTTTTTTCTTTGTGAAATATGTGCATGTAAAATTTTTAAATTAAGGCATTTTATATTAAAAATTTTATAATTTCAGTTCTTATTCCTGATATATTTTTCATACAAATGTAATACTGTAATATTATAAGAAGAAAAACAGCTAAAATTTCTGTCGTGACAGAAAAAAAATTTTTTAACGTTTTTCTTGAATTTTCTTGTGCAATTAGTACTCTCTAAAAGTTGATCATTTATAAAAATGTGTGGGTTGAAAACATATGAAAATGCAATTATTTTAAAGAAAAACGTATAACTAATATCTTAAAGTGGTATTTTAAGTTTAATTAAGCTTTTAATAATTATTTTTTCAGAATTATAAACTTTAAACTGGTTTTTCTCAGTTTGTGTTTTTCGAAATCTTAGTGCATTCAAAATGCTACTCCTTCGACAATTATTTACCAATCACTTCCATTTTTTTCCTGCGTGTTAAAAATAAAGCATGTAATAAAATTAGGGATCCGTTTTGCTATAAACTGAATACTTTTTTTAAAAAAAATAAAATGTAAGACATGTTGGCTTTTTCGTTGATTTTTAGCCTGTATATCAACATTTTATTTTTTTTCTCGAAAATGAATGAAGTTATTCTATAATCGATCCCTAAAGTTGTTTAGAACATCCATAAGAATATTATAAAAAAATTTCAGGTCAAAAAATTAATTTTTACAAAAGGAGTAGGATTTTAAAATCTCCCCAATTTTCGTCAAAAAATTTAAATTTTTAAAATTGTGTGAATAATATATGAAAATTTTCATCTGGTATCATTTTCTTGAATAGAAACATTGTATAAAATGCTAAAATATAATTTTTAAATACGTAAATAAAGAAAGTTGCTCGAAGGGTACCAAGTCTTCTTAATATGTGTGAAATTTTAAAAATCTTTTAGCATAGAAGCTAATTGTCAATCAAAATTTAATTAATATACTTTGAACCATAAAGAAAATGTAAATAATATGTTAAAAGAAGTTAAAACCAAATCTTGAGAACCTGAAATTAGGAGATCATTGTACTGAGTAGTTGGAAACATGATCCTTACTATCGATGATGTTCGAATCGTTATTCTTCCAAATATTGTGAGACCTAATAACGGGAAAAAAACATTTAACGTTATATTAACATTAATTGTATCAGAGTGGTCAGATTACCACTTTTGAGACTTTAATCAAAATTATTAAGTTCCAGGTTTTAATTTTATTTTAACTCTTATTGAGTCATTTTTTTTCAATTCCTACTATTAGTTCTCAATCTCCCTATATATATCTTGTTTAAATTTTCAATCGTTAATAAAACACTTTCTATTCATTCAAGTTCAAATACATTTTTTAAACTTGTAGTGGATGACACTTGATGTTCATACAGTTTATTCAAATATTAATTCATTAGTCAAACTTAATTGATGAATAAATAGTAACAAACAAAAATAAAGTCCAACACCATACATAAAAATGAAAATCGCTCGTTGTGTCCCTGAAGGGCAATGGATAACGCGTTGGACTTGTAATCTAAAGGTCGTGGGCTTGAGTCCAACCAGGGATGGCCTGCTTTCTGAGAATGTGTTTTATGAATGAATAAATAGTAACGAACAAAAAAATAATAGTCCAACACCATATATAGGAAGGAAAATAACTTTCTATTTTGCTACTTAAAATTATGATTCTGTCATACGTATATCAATTGTAATTATTTAATAAAAAGTAACTAAAATAAAATTTTCTTTGTTGACCTATGTAGGAATTGACTTCCATTTTTTTAAATATTACTTGTTTATATTATATGACTACTCAATGTTTCAATATCTATTTTTTCACTTTCGTTTTTTCCCGATAATTATACACTCAGGAACATTGAAAATAGCGACGGAAGAAGAAAACCTCGGATTGAAATGAAATTCAATACACATAATGACACAGATGAGAGGTTCACTTGATCTCAAAAACAAGACAATTAAACGAATACAGGGTGGGCAACGACACAAATAATGGGCAACTTCAATAGCGCGTTGGACCACCTCCAGCTGCAATACATGCCGCCACACGGTCTGGCATTGTGTTGATTAGACACCTTATGTTGTCCTGAGGCAGATGGGCCCACAAATCTTGAACAGCCAACTCTAAATCATGTACACGATGGCATCTGCCGTTTTAGCTGATCCAAAAAGTGCTCTGCAGGGGACAAATCGGGGGAGCTGGCCGGCCATGGAAGAGTCTGAAAATGACGTAGGAAGCCTTGAGCAACTCTTCCTGTATGCGGATGAGCATTATCTTGCTGGAAAATTACCCCTGGGAGACCATTTAGGAAATTTCCTACATGGGGTCGAAGAATATCATCAACGTAACGTTGGCCCGTTAAGGTACCACGCATCACAATTAAAGTGGACCAGATATCATAGGCTATGGCCCCCAGACCATTACACCAGCTGTGCGGGAAGTGTGACGTAGAACAGTGTGGGGAAATTGTAATGCTCACCAGGGCGCCTCCACATCCGTACACGGTTATCATCTGTCCCCAAAACAAACCGGCATCCATCACTAAACACAACCTTTTGCCAATCTGTGACATTCCACATTGATCTGGCTTGGCACCACTGTAGACGCAGTTGCCGATGTTCCGGTGTTAAAGGGAGTGCACGGAAAGGGCGCTTGGATTTAAGATTTGCTTCTGCAAGGTGTCTGGAAATTGTTTGTGGAACAATTGCTACGCCTACGTCTGCTCGTATCGTTGAACGAGTCACTGTGGGGTCCACAAGTGCTTGTCGCACGATTCTTCGATCCTCTCTCCTCGTGGTCTTCCTGGTCGCTCCAGACCCGGTTTTCCGCGCGTGGGTACCTTCTCGTGTCCACTGCTCCCAACAATTTCTAACAGCACACTCCGAACGATCCACCTGGCCAGCAACACGGCGCGTCGACCAGCCTGCAGTTTTCAGGCCTCTGTCAAACTCGCTTAACTGTGAGAAATGTCTTCTAGCACGTTTACCTGGCATGCTTTGCTTACCAAAGTCTTCCTACAATCGGCGGGTAATCGTCACGTTTATGAATCTTCGAATTTGCGCTGGCTTATACAGCACCCTCTTCCTGATTGTAGCGCCACCTCGGCGTGTATGAGTATGCGTATTGGCACAAAAGTTGCATCATTTGCATATAACATTACGCTGTACTTATTTGCAAAGTTTCGCGACTGTACTTAGCTTCCTTCTTGGGTCGCTATTTTCAATGTTCCTGAGTGTATGTAGTATACGTTACTTATTTTGAGCGAGACCGCTGGAAAATGAATGAAATTTTATAAAATTATCTCATTGAAATCTTACTTTTCCAAGTTTTCCCAAGAGAATGTCATCCGATTGTGTTTATGTACAATTTGTTTTTTGCGTTTATGAGTAGCTTGTTATTTATGCCGGATACAGTGCGCCGGCTGGTCTTAACCCACGAGGCAAAATAACGGTGATTGCCAATATCTGCGACTTAGTCAGCTCTAATTGTAATAATAATAGACTATAAACTTTTGGAAAATAAATAAATATAAATATAGTTAGTTTAGTAGTAGTTTTTTTATTATTATTGGATTATTCGAACACAAATTCAAAAATTTACTTCTAAATGTCAACTCAAAGGAAATTGTGAGAAGAAATAAGTAATGTAAACGAATAATGTGTGTGTGTGTTCTGAAGCACAGAAGAAGATGAAAATTCTCAGAGTGAGAATAGTATATATGGACACACTGTGTTTGTGCAATTTGACACGGATAATCAGGAAGAAAACACTGTGAAGACGCATAGGATATAAAAAAAAAATTGAGATTGTTCTATAGTTCTTAAAATAAATGCGTAGGGAAAGAGAACGATCGGAATATTGAAACTTTATTTGATTAAACTGTTTGGCAAAAAATTCAAGAAGGTTTTGAACTTGGAAGAACTTTGTTTCATACTATTTTCAAAGAAATATCAGGGTCAACGGGACATGCGGAACGGAATATTATGAAGAACTAAGTGAAGAATAGATTTGTGATAAAATGTGAAAATTGCGACAAAGAATAAAAATTTTTACTTTAATTTGAATAGCCATATAAATCACTGAAGTAAAACATAATTTTTCAAATATTCTTTATTTCTAAAGATGTACATGCCTAAAATAAAAATTAAAAAAAAGTTTTCTAGCTGTTACATGACATTATTTTGTCTTTTATTACCCCTGATAAATTCTGTATTATTTATAATTAACAAGAAAAAGAATAGAACGTTTATTTAAAAAGCAATCATTTGACCGCCATCGGTAGAAATAGGTATGTTGTATTGAAAGTTGGGTAGGTTTAGTGTTAAGAGAGCTGTCAACTTTTTCACGTGAAAAGTGAGGAAATGGACAGCGAAATTACAGGTTTCACTCGCATTATTTGATCACGTTTCCTAATCATGAAATCCATTGACAATAACTCTCGTGTAGTAATACTGCATTTGCAGCAATTTCAAGGGAAAATTGAAATTTAGAGAAATCACAAATGCTTTTCGATTTCTCTCCTAAAACATCAAATAAAAAAATTTCATTTCCGACTTATAGGTTTGAGGCGAAATTTACTAATTAATTACTCGCCTCATTTCCTGTGATGTCATTAAAACGACTTGGTATCCATAAAATCATCAAACTATTGATATTTTTTGATTAGCTGATGTGATACCGCGAATCATTATAAACAAGCATGCAAAATTTCAAAGCTATACCTGCATTTTTTTTATTAAGTTATGGAACAATTTTTCATGTTGGGCAGCAGACTAAACAAAACTGCCACACCCACTTTTCAGATCATCTGCCAGAAAAATGCCTGATAAAAAATTAATTAATTATTTTTCTACCACCAGCAAATGAGACAAAGATATGTGAAATTACACGTCGGCCTAATTATCAAACTGCGTAACTCCACCGGCGTTACTGATTTGATATAGGAGTGCAACGCGCCAAGCGCTTTTTGGCGCGATTACTTGATCCTTTTGTTTTGTCTACGCCATACCTCAGTGCTTGCTCCGTTTTTAATTTATTCCTCGATCAGTATAATAACTACTTTTTTTTGTTTCATAATAAAACTAGATTTCGAAGGGAGAGGTGGTGGCAAGATTTTAACATAAAATAAATACAACAGAAAGTAATATTAATGTGTATTGCACTTCCAGATATAAATTGTTCACACTATTTTAAGCGTTCATTACACAAAATTTGAACAATGTGTTACTTTTGCTGAGCAGAGATCCCGCGAGAAAAAAAAAAAACAAAAAACTAACACTAATATGCGTTATCCCCATGGCAACCACATTATCGCACGATGAAAATATCAAAGTAAACCATATTGTAATATTATCGCCTATCTTGGCGAGCATAAACAACAACTTGGCGCCTAGCCTTACTGTATCAAATTAGCATCCCAGATGGAGTTACACAGTCTGATAATTAGATCGACGATATGCAGTAACAAATCATTTCAAGAAAGAATTGTTCAATTCATGCAAAAATTCTAGTTTGTGTATTGTTTATTGAAGTGCAAATGGATTTAGTAAAGATTTAAAAGTTTGTCGTGCATTTTATGATATTATTATGAATGAAATTAAAACTTCAAAATGGATTCCCATTTGATACGTTTGTTTCTTTTGTTGAATTGAAATTCGCCAAGAACGGGTCTCAAAGGTGGTTACCGGAGCATATACGTATACATACATAAAAAAACTTTCCGTTTTTGAGTTATTAGATTTAGACGAAATTTTGCAAGCATGTTTATTTTATTGAGTCGATCCATTAAAAATGGATTTTGCGGAAATCCGCTTGGAGAGGGGGTTGCGATAACGTAAAAGGTAATTTTACTTCAATTTTAGAAATTATTATATAGAAATTCTGTTCTCTTTTTAAATCAAGAGGCGAGAGGGATATAAGAATATTTTTTGATACGATTGAATTCTTAATGCTAAGAAATTTTATTATATACTATATATTGTTGATTTGCTTTCTTAGATTTATGACAGTTTAGTAACCATTATTGACTTGATTCATGTACAGAACATCATTATACAGATGTTATGTCTGTAAATTATTTCGATTCGCAACGGGATTGAATTTCAACGTTTGACAGTCATATTTATCGTACATCAGAATATCGCATAAGCATTTTTTGGATTTGTCTGACGGAGCTCAACTGGAACAAATGAAGGATGTACTGACATGTAATTCACTGACAGAATTTCAAGTCATATTTCGATGATCCAGAACACCAGTTCCTTGCAGATTTATTTTTTGGTTTTAAAACATGGATTTATTAAATAATTTCTTATAAAACACTCATTCTCAATATATTTAAATAGTTAACAATCTATTTAAATGAAAACTGTTTAAAATTATATATATTCTAATAATAAATAGTGTTAATTAAAAAGAAATTTAATGTAACTTTTAAATGTAAATATAAAATGAAAAACATTACCAATATTTCATTAAAAATTATATGCTGGTTCAAATTAATAAAAATATTTTGTAATTGTGAAGTATGAAATAAATAAGTAGCTAGGCAAATCAAGTATTAAAAGGTGTTACTTTCAAATGACATAGATTAAATATTTAAAGAATTAAGGAAATCAAATATATTAATGCGACAAAATAAATTAAAAATGTATTCATTTATAAAACATATTTTTGTTACAGGAAAACATTAAATGCATTGAATGAAAAACACATTGCTTATTTGGGTCAACGCGCGAAGTATAAATAATGTAGAAATTAAAATATCATGAAATAATGAAAGTACTTTGTGTTGTTATGAATCAGATGTACCCATGATGCAATGTCATTGATATATTAACTAACTGACCACTGACTGGTCTTTTATTGCGTTGCGTAATTCCAATACAGTCAATGTATGTTCCTTACCTGTGTTGTTAGTAGTGCTCTAATGCCTTTTTTGAGAGTTAAATCGAAGTTAAACTGGGAGAGTTTTAGAATAAACTCCCAAACTTCTAGACAGGAGGCAAATAACTTAAGTATTTGTAGAGAAATGGATATATCTATTCATTAAGGAAATATAACTACACCGCATGTGTCACGTTTCTGTTCAATAATATAAATTTAAAGGAATTTTATTATTACCAAAGTCTCTGAAAGTGATACCTCAATTGTTTAGATAACTATAATAATAATAGATGTCAACGAACTCCTATTATAAAATAAAGGAAAGATGAGTATACAGCAAAACTAACAATATTTGTTGCAGAATCTAGAATTTCAATCCATTCATTGAGCCAGAAACCTGACATGCAAATCAGATTATTTGTTGAAATTGCGTGATATATAGTTTATGCGTGATTGATCTCCGTCACACTTTGCCATTTTCACACAGGCGGTGCATTTGTCATCCCCGCATCTTTAGTGGATGTAACGGACTAGTGGTCAGGTCTCCACTAAACTTAAGCCTCATTCTTACCAAGCACAAAACTGCAAGCGCCAAAGATGTGATCACTAAGAAGCTTAATGGAGAAGTGGTCAAGTGGCGAGGATCACGATCATCTCAACATGAAAATGTTTCAAATTTTTGCACCTTTTGTGCTCGGATGTAGTTTTACGTCTCTGTAGAACCAATTATTGTTTTTCTTCTTAATTATTAGTTCTTAATTTTTCCAGAAAAGGATATGTAGGAAGATCCGAACCGGGCACCTTCCTTTCCGCGAACGCCAGTACTTTATCGATCACGCCAAAAGGATCGTCTTAGCGTGATGTCTAAGTACTGGTTTTATTTAGATACTTCAACACTACTCTCCCCCCAATGAGGTGGATAGGCGAACGATTTTTCTTTTTGTTTGTTACAGAGAGCGTGTTTATTTTATTTATTATTATTTTTTTATTTATTATATATATATATATATATATATATATATATATATATTTCTCTTCTCTTCTTATTTATTTTTCTTGCGGTAGATGACGCTACGACAGTTCAGAAAGTTGCGTTTTCTTACTTCAGTCATGGGCCACCAAAGTAGGATGATTCGAGCCGGGCAACTTCCGTTCCGGACGCCAGTACTTTAGCGATCACGCCAAAACGATCGTCTTTGCGTGATGTCTAAGTACTGGTTTTATTTAGATACTTCAACACTACTCTCCCCCCAGTGAGGTGGATAGGCGAACGATTTTTCTTTTTGTTTGTTACAGAGAGCGTGTTTATTTTATTTATTATTTTTTTATTTATTATTTATATATATATATATTTCTCTTCTCTTCTTATTTATCATTATTTATTTTTCTTGCGGTAGATGACGCTACGACAGTTCAGAAAGTTGCGTTTTCTTACTTCAGTCATGGGCCACCAAAGTAGGATGATTCGAGCCGGGCAACTTCCGTTCCGGACGCCAGTACTTTAGCGATCACGCCAAAACGATCGTCTTCGCGTGATGTCTAAGTACTAGTTTTATTTAGATACCGCTACAGATATAGTATTTTTTTTTTGGTAGCAAACACATCACAAAAATATTTTGTTCGTCACTTCTATGCTTGATATTTTTCACCCTGTTTAGGATGTGGTTTTATACTTTTGGTGACAACAAAGTTGTCAGTGAACGAGTCTCGAGAGTAGAATCATTTGAACATTTTTTTCTGCTAATCGCTGATGCCGTGGACAAGATCAGGCTCATGATGGATCGTGGATTATGATCCCTATCAGGGATTTGTTAAGGGCTCTGTAATTTTTTTGTCGGATGAGGAGCTATACAAAGAATCTCATGGTACCGTTTGGAGAAACACCTTCAATATTTATGTGGTGCATAAAGCAAGGTATGTAAATGATCAAGTAGGTGGTTAAGGTTTCTTTTTCGTACCAATAAAAGAAGTTCATGATTTTAGCGTCTATTGAAAATATTGTTTATCTAGCTGTGTACTATAACATCTCGTTCTTTTTTGTACGTATAGTAAAATAAAGATAAAGGGGAACTAAACATTAAAGATATGCAATAGTGAAGTCTTGAATTAAAAAATTAGTAATGCAGTTTCATAGTCCTTATAATTTGACTATTTCTTATCAAATTAAGTTTGTGATGAAAAATAACACCTTTAAGGCATTAAATCAAATACGTTTAGAACTTTAACGTCACACCGTCATCTGTATGGTGCTCAAGGCTAAGGCCAACGACAGGCGTACATCTAGCCCATTGCCACGATGAATTTCGTGGGCTTCGATCTGACTCTGTCAGACAGGTGGCATGAGCAACAACAACAACAGAACTTTAACTGAAAGGTCCTTTCCCCATTGTTAGTGAAAACCACAAGTAGAGGATGTGAAAATTAGTTTCTTAATTATATGATTATCGATACTATAAAAACAATCAATGGGTTGTTTCTACTGATCATACACCCAAGTAAAAAAACGAATGTATAGAAATACTTGATGCTATTAGCGTTATAAATAATAATGTTACTATCGATTCATATATAAGAGCACAGTAATAATGAATTATTTAATCTTGTACACTTTGTGAACAATTTATTAAATTTAAGGTGTCCAACTCGTTCGAAACCGTGAATTTAAAAAAGCGCATAAGTGGATAATTTTCATGATACTTAGTGTTACTCAGATTGGAATACCTGCATAAAATTGTTTTAAGGACATTTTGACAAAAAATACTTATTTAAATATAACATTTTGGCAAAAAAATAACTTAGAATAATCTTTTTCCAAATGTTCTCCTTTTGTGAAAAATGGTTTATTTTAATAATATTTTGCCTGTATATAGCTCAGACCTCTCTACAGAGGCTCAACTAGAATGTTTGAAAAAAAATTCACATTATTTTCAGAGTTACCACCAATTGAAATAATTATTCGCGTTTTTTTTTCTTAAAATTGCTCCCCTCTGTTGTCATAAAATAGGAATAAACCCACTTCTAAGTTATATATTTCAAAAATTTTAGTTGGGCCTCTGTAGAGAGGTCTGAGCTATATACAGGCAAAATATTATTCTAATAGATGCATTTTTCACAAAAGGAGAACATTTGGAAAAAAGACTATTCTAAGTTAATTTTTTGCCAAAATATTGTATTTAAACAAATTTTTTTTGTCAAAATGTCCTTAAAACAATTTTATGCATATATTCTAATTTAAGTGACACTAAATATCATGAAAATTATCCATTTATGCGCTTTTTAGAATCACGGTTCCGAACGCAGTCGGATACCTTAAGTGTGCTCATTGACTATTGAGAACTCTAAACAATAATAACAATAAAATAAAACAAGTAATCTAAAAAGAATTAAGTCAATTCCTACTTAAATAAAAGAAAAATTTTATTTTAGCTACTTTTTATTAAATAGTTATAATTAATATAAATTTGTATATACATAGGACAGAATCACAACATTAAGTAGTCATTAATTTTTATTAATTCTCAGTAAAGTATCGTATTGCCATCCAAAACAATGGTGTCTATAAAAGTCCAGTTCAACTGACTGCTTTAAGGCTACACGATACCCTTTTCCAAAAAATTTTTTTGGAGACAGTTACAGTAAAAATAATTGATGTTTTACATTTAGATTATATTATTAAGCTGATTCTGTAATCAAAAAGTCAGTTTGACCAGCCATTATTTTACAATTTTAAAAAATTAGGAATTTTTGAAGTTTTTTCAAACTCTTATAAAATACTCAATTTTTAAAATTTTTTAGTAATTTTAAGTTATTTATGATTCTTAGATTATTACAAACAATATTTAGTATTTATTTGAAAATCTATTTCCTTGTTGATTTTTAGTAATTATTTTTCTAGAAAAGCCTGGAAAAAACACGAAAATTTTTAAAATATCAACTTTAGCATTTTTTAGAAAAATAACTAGAGTTCTCAGCCCTAAATCTATATTAACTTTTGTAGGACATACATTTGGGAGTATATACAAAAAAATTCAAGGCTCTATGTTGAACAGGAAAAAAGCCTTAGGAATTAGAAAATACTTATACCTTCAAAATTAAAAGTCTGAGAAAAACGCATTTAAAGTTTTTAAAGTCATCAAACAAAATCTTAGAATGCCCTTAAAACTCTAATTTTTTAATATATTATTTTCCAATGTATGTTCTACATTAAAACATAATTTCTATTAAATATGACTGAAAATTATATTTTTGCATAATATTGATAGCATTTGTTAAGACATTAGTTTATTCAGCTTTATCTTAACCTAATATTTCACAAAAGTTTTGAAACACGAAGCATTTATGCACAAAATAATAATGATACTAACTTAAGCTAAAAATAGTCAGGTTTGCTCATAAAATTTAATTTTTTTCAGTTTTAAATTGGGGCAGTTTAGGAAGTTTTAGCTCTTGTCGTACGACTTTAAAGTACTAAAATATAGTACTACAATATGTTTAGTATAATGTAGTTTGGTACATCAAGGAAATATTCAGTTATGTCTGCAGCATTTGAATTCAGAATACTTGTATTCGGAAGTCTAATTGCAGAATCAGCTGAGGACTAATTTTTAGATACATCATTTTCAGTAGTATTCCATCTCTTCGAAATATTGTTTCTCACAGAAACCCAGAACGCATTTTCCATGGCATTTTCTCTACAGGAAAAATTAATGATAAAGCTTTTAAGTTATATAAACCATTTTTAAAGCAAAAATTGGCCATGAAATTAATCTTTATTAATTAATTATGAGAACTCAAAAAACTCAAAACATAATCAAGCAGAAATGATTTTAGTAATGAAAATTGGAATTAATAACCATTTCAAACTAAAAGCTCAAAAAGGTTTTTAATTAATTCAACTTAAGTGTGAAAAAATGCTTTAAAAGGAAACCGAAACCAAAACCATAGCTCACAAAACTTCAAATATCTTAAAAACTAATTTTCTAACAGATCTGAAATTTCGTGGCAAGCATCTCAATGATATGGGCCACCAAAACATGCAAAAAAAAAAAAATTTCGGTAAAAATGAAATTTTTAGGGTAATGTGTAGCCTTAAAACGTGAGAAAAAAACCTTTTCAAGCTTTGACACAAGTCGCCAAAAAATGATGCCAACGTGGCTGTATTTGTAATTCTGTAAATAATTAGTTTTAATCAATTAATTTTATTAATTATAATTAAATTACTGCATTGTCATCCAAAATAATCATGTATATTAAATTTCAGCTCCATTGAGCGCTTAAAAATGTATTTGATAAACGATTGGAAACTCCACGAAGATAAATAAATAAACAAATAAATATATAGAGAGTGTGAGTTAATATAGTAGGAATTGAAAAAACATTAACCACTATCAGTCCTTAATTTAAGTAGACATTAAAATTAGGAAAGCTCTCAAAAGTATTGTCTGTTATATAACAACCTTGCACTATTCATTATCGAATGCTTCGATAATTTTGACTTTGCCTTCAATTTATTTTGCCGAGCTGTCAATAAAAGCTGCTGATAAATGAACTGCAATAGTTATTATTATAATACAGACTGGTTATACCTACAATGATAGCACATAATTAAGTTATTATTGAGAGCATACCAATACTTTTAGACTAAAATCAAGAACCACATAAATAATCCAGAACTTTAACGCATTTCATCAAATTGGAACAAATCCTAAAATATATTAAAGACATTCAGTTTTGTGAGGTTTTTTTGCTGCTTAATTGTAAATTTTTCAAAAACTATGTAATGATATAATTTAAGTAATATAAAAATAATGATGTTTTTTTTTAGTCATAATTGTGTGTGTAATACACTTTTTTCTCATTCAAAATCTGAATCGGTATTCTTGGCATAGGATGAGAAAATAATTCTATTAAGTATTTTTCTTCCACTACACGTTGCAAGAACTAATCACTCATTCCTAGTTGTAGAATATACGAAAAAGAATATGTCTTTAAACAATAAATTTTTTAAGTAGTGTTTCGGTGCAATAAAAAGGCTTAATTATAACAGAGTATATTTTCCTTTATTTATGTTCGAAATTCCTGACATTCTACATTCCTGACAGTCACATGATAAAGATAAGCACATGCTCTTCATTAATTAAAAACAATCTTACAATAGACTTGTACTTGTAAAACTTAGATAAAATTTTCATTTTTATAATTGGGCAAAAATGTTCAAATATTTAGATGCTTCGAAAAGTTTTTCAAAGTTAAAAAAATATATGTACCATACGAGTACTTTTAAATCAAGAGTATTTTATTTACTTATGCACGTTATTATTATCGACAAATATGTACTTTTTTAAAGAAAATTTCCGTAAAAAGCAAACGTTGGCAACAGCGAAACACGTGAACTGATTATCTGGAAACACGTGAATGTCATTATCATGTGACTATGACACCACATTAATCTAGCCCATTGTCTTTTCCTCTTTTGAATTTTTTCATTCCCTTTTCCTTTTTGATCTGATAAGTAAATTTTTTCATAAATCTAATACTCCAAAAATTTTGATCTTGAATATTTTTCTCATCCCCCCTCAACTTTTTAAAGTTCTTCAGAATAGCTTCCATGACCAAATTGAAACGTGACTAGAAATTAAGTTCTTTTTGATCTTTTTAACTTACAATTTTTCTTGGCTATTTTTTAAAAAATAAGGTGACAGGTTAAAAGAGAGAGAGAGAGATTTTCGTAGATTTCATCTATTTCATTTATTTTTACTTTTGCTTCTGATAAAAAAACAAGTCCTTGAAAATGTTTAAAATTCTCAACCTAGAAGCCATTTTAAATTCATAAATATAACATTAATTTCATGGAATAACTGATTTATCTCCGGAAAAATCTCTATTCTATTATATTTATTTAAATTTAAAGCATTACATATATATATATATATATATATATATATATATATATATATATATATATATATATATATATATATATATATAGATAGATAGATAGATAGATAGATATACATATATACAGTCGGATCTCTATATAACGAAGTCGCTAAATTCTGAAAAAAAGTTCGCTATATAGAGATTCATCTTTCAATATGCTTCATGAACCACATAAAACAAATTTTAAATTCATAAACACTATATAGTATTATAAAAAGTAATTATTCACACCTTTTTGTAAATTAATATCTATTTATTTTATATATCTTACTCATAAAAAAATAAAGAAAACTGCAAGGGAAACAAGAAAAAAGAATGTCGAGAAATACAATGTATTTTCAGCATTAAGAAAATAATTTTAAAATAAAATTAATGAATTTTAAGGACTTTTTCTAATTTAAAGCCTACAAGTAATTTTAAATATACATTTTTTATAACGTAATTTTGAGCATATATTAGCAGATGTATCCTTTAATAACTGGTAAAGTCTATTAATTTTGTTTGAATTTCCTTTTTGAAAGAATGTTTTCTTTCATAATACGCCTCGCATCCTTGCAACGCCCCAAACACCCCTTCAGGCGTATTTCCTTCACACTGTAATCTACTTTAAATTATTTCAAGCAATTTTATTACTTCATCATACGAAAGTCCAGAAATACTTTAAAAATAGGGAGAGAAAAATTGAATCACAAGAAAAAAGTTCGTTATATAGAAAATGCACTTCGCTATGGGGAGGTTATTTTATGAAGAAAATCGTGAAATGTTCTTGGTTCCAGAAAAGAATTCGCTACATAGAATAATTCGCAATATAGAGGTTCGTAATATGGAGGTTCGACTATATATATATTTAAATATATAAAAACAATCACAATTATCAATTTAAAAAATTGAAATATATGAATCCTAAAGTACCAAAACACTTCACAATATCAATGGCGAATATAAAAGATAATGTTCCATCATTTTCAAACAAAATTAAAAAATTATAAAATAAAATAAAAATTTATAAATATATATTAATATAAAATATATTAAAATAAAATATATATTAATATACATATTTTATAAACATAAAAATATATATACAATTCACCTCAAATATATATACATATATATATATATATATATATATATATATATATATATTTGAGGTGAGATTTCATACACGTCACCTCGGGTTGGAAATGAAGACGCAGAAGCACTTCATAATTTCAAACATTTAATGTTAAAAAGAACACGGTACAACACAAATACTAAGATAGAATGAAGGAAAAGGAGGCGGTGGCTGCTCTTGACATCAGCTGACGAACTATACACGGAAAACGTAAATTCTCTCTCCACATCGTTTTGCGCTCAGTTTTACCATGTCTACCGGAAACACAGTTACAGTGAATGTCAAAAGTTCCAGTTAATAGTCATTGTCGCGCCAACTGGTGTGGGTGGATACTACATATATATATACTCCTTGACAATAAAAAAAAACCTACGCACAAAGAAGGAGTTGCCCGATTGTAATGAAATTGTAATTTCATTTTTTTTGGGGGGGGACAACAATTTTAGAACAAAATTAATTCAGATGAATCGGCAGTTTTGTATAAAAACTCAAATTTAAAAAGAAAGATTAGTCAGTATAAATTTCCTTTTCATGAGTATTATTTTATTTACACTCTATAACAAAAAATAAAATAAAATAAAAAAGACGCCTCTCCACACGAAGGAGTTGCCAGATTGTAGTGAAATTTCGTATGCAAAGACATTTGTACCAAACATGCAAATGATTAAAATTTGGTGTCCAATGAAAATGAATTGCGGGAGCTACAGCGCATCGGAACTGCGCACTCTGCATGTGTCTAAGAAGCGATTCTCAATCTGATGGTCAGAATTTCTTTTGCATTGCGATGTAGGATAACTTTCAACGACTGAAAAAATGCTTCGCCGCAGGATTCGAGCACATTGCGAGCAACTGTCAGAGTTTGAAAGAGGTCGTTTCATTGGAATGAAAGAGACAGGTTGAACAAATCGGAGAATCGCTCGTCATATGGGTCGAAGCGATGCGGCCATTAGAAGATGCTGGCAAAGATGGGTGGACAACGGCAAATTTCAGCGTCGACCTAGCGCCACAGCAGATCGGAAGGACAGATTGATTGTCAGATCAGCTGTACAGTGCCTAGTTCATCGTCATCAACGATCAGATGTGCGATTCGCACACGCGTGTCCACCATGACCATTCACAGACGGCTGATAGAGTGAAATTTACGCTCGCACCGACCGCTACACCACCTGACACTCACGCCTACAAACTGTCGATCTAGATTACAGTGGTGCTTGAATCGATCAGGTTGGAATCATGCTGACTGGGGACGTATAGTGTTTAGCGACGAATTCCGCTTCCAACTGCGTCCTGACGATCGTCGAAGACGTGTCTGGAGACACCAAGGCATGCCGATTCTGCTTTCACTATTGCATGCCAAACAGGCCCACAACCTGGACTTATGGTATGGGATGTCATTTCTTTTGACAGAAGGACCCCTTTGGTCGTCATTAGAGGCACACTTACAGCACAGCTGTACGTCGAAGATATTCCGATAACTGTTTTGCAACATTTCCTTTTGCAGTACCTTGGCCTTATTTTTGAGCAAGATAATGTTAAACTACATACGGCACGAGTTTCTATGAACAGTTTTAAAGCTTGTCAAACACTTCCTTGGCCAGCCAGATCTCTCTCCAATCGAGCATGTCTGGGATATTATTTGAAGGTGACTGCATCTACCAGGGAATGTTGATGACCTGGCCCGACGATTGGAGCAAATTTGGCAAGAAATACCACAGGAGACCATCAGGGTGCTTTATCACTCGATACCACGTCGCGTGGCCGCTTGCATCCAGGATAAAGGTGGGTAAACACCTTATTGAGCTCGTTAATTTGTAACTATGTTACTCCGAAGTAAATCGTTCAATTTTTCTGAAATTTTAATTATTTTTTATTCTGTACATAATCTTTTTACCCACCAATTTTTGTCTCTATCGGACAACTTCTTCTTGGTGCGTCGTTTTTTGTTGTTGTTCTTATCGAGTGTATGTATATATTGCCGAATTTAAGTTCGTTTCAGGCTCTGGGTGCAGAAGATCTACAAATAAGCCCCTAAGTGCCCCATTGGCACTGGCGGATTGAAAAGTATTACAAGAAAACTTGGTCAAGTGCAACTTAATAGGGCCCCTGGGTGCAAGTCCCAAGTGCCCAATGGATAAACCGGCACTGTCGCTGTATATATATATATATATATATATATATATATATATATATATATATATATATATATATATATATATATATATATGTGGCAAGTGGCATGTCAATTACGGAGTGCCTGTCCCGGAACGGGACGTACCTCCTCATCAGAATTTTATTAAGAGCCGAAAAATGGGGTTACATAAATTTAAATTTAAAAGAAATAATTAGATGGGCAGAACAGTTCTGCTGGAACGGCGACAGAATTAGTCCGTCGTCCGGAGAAACAGCCGCTCCACTTTCCTGCGATCTGGTTGGCCGAAGCCGATCACTCGCAAAAAAGTGGGCGTGGAAAAGAATTGGGTCGATCCGAAAATAAACGACCCGAGACAACACATATATATATATGTGTATATATGTATATATATATGTATATATGTATATATATATATGTATATATATATATATATATATATATATATATATATATATATATATATATATATATATATATATATATATATATATACAGAATAAAAAACAAACAATTACGGACTTAATTGAATTTTTTTTCAAATTTCAAAGGGTTTTCTTTAATATTTCTTATTTGAAAAATCATTGAGACACGAATAACAGAAATGGATATAAAAGTACTTTAAAATTGGCAGAGAAAGAAGTAAATATAAAGAAAAATCGACATTTAAAAAAATTCTTCCAATATATTTGGTTCTTATTTGAGAAATATAAAAGCATACAAAGGATTTTATGCATAAAATACTTTTTTATAAGAATATTAACGGAATATATGTGACTCACATTTCCCAACAAAAGAGGGATCACGTTTTAATTGGTACACACAGCAAAATTACAGTTTTTCCTAAATCTAATATATATTATAAATGTGAAAGTTTGTGAGGATGTTTGTGGGTCTTTCACGCAAAAACAACTGAATGGATTTTAATGAAACTTTACAGTAATATATCTTATACATTAGAATAACATATAGGCTATAATTTATAAAAATTTGTAAAAAGTGTCCAAAATATAACGATATTTGTCAAGTAAGTAGGAAAAAATTTTGGCATCTGCAAGCAAATCTGGCTTGCACTGCAAAAAGGCCCACCACAGCATATATCTATCTTTTGTTTGTGAAAAACTCTTTTTGTTTTGGCTACGCAAGGGGCTCGCTTCTAATTATTTCCTGTGATCAGAATAATGCCTATTTTTTTTATTTCAGAATAAAGCTAAGTTTTGAAGGGAGAGGTTGTTATAAGTCTCTCTTTATTTTAATGTTTTTTTTATGATTTTATTATGCACATTTGGTAGTAAGAAATTTATCTTTTTTCCAAATAAATGCTTTTATCAGTTCTGATACTTAAAGTAAATAAACTTTCTCTTTCACACTGCATCATTTCGATAAATTTTCAAAATTTGTTTGTGATTAGTAGTTAATTATAACTGTATAATTTTAATTGAATAGGCAGATATAATTATTTTTATACTTAAAAGCGCAATAACTACTGTACTGTATTTTTTGGAGTGTGAGAGTGAGTGAATATTAATGTCGCACTGTTCAGCTACACGAGGGCTTTTGGCAACGGATCACGTAATTTTGAACCATAGTCAAGTGACGTGGACGACACCTGAGCTGGCACCCTCTTCTCCTAACTACCACACCACACCAACTTAAAGGAATATTCTACCAATACTTAGCAGGAATAATTCTTTGAAATCCACTCTTCCAAGATATATGGTAGCACGGGTTCCATGATGAGTATTTTAGCGGAAAAAATAGTTTGTCAAAATTTAAGTGTCTTATGTTTTTGTATGTTAATGAAGACCTTAGAAAATGATTTGACTATTTATTTTAAGTGAACGGTGTATATAATTAATTTTACAGTGGAATATCTTTAATTAATTTATTAGCTCTCACGGATTAAATTTTCCAAAGTGAAGTACTTTGTTTATGTATATCCCTTAATTTGTAAATGTAGTGATCCAAAAAAAATATTGTATGAAAAAAACTGCAGTAAATCATAATGCGTTGGATAAAGTATTAAAGTGCATTTCACCCCTACACGGCGGGTCTTACAAAGCTCTAATAAAGCTCGAGCTACGAAAGTAGCTAGGCATTTGCCAACTTGACTCTATCATTAACATTTCAATGAGTTTTTTTATTGAATCGCCATTATAATTTAAGAAACGGCGTTGCTTGCGAATATTACAATTTTAAAATAAAATAAATACAACAGAAAGTAATATTAATGTATTACACTTTCAGATATAAATTATTTACACTACTTTAAGCGTTCATTACGCAAAACTTTTAACAATGTGTTACTTTTGGTGAGGAGAGATCAGCTTAGGAAGGTATTTTCAAAAATCGACCCTCAAGAGAGTTACGGGGAGTTATAAATTAAAAAAAAATCCTTTTTATCAGCTATTAAATCTACAGACTTAAAATTTAACAAAGGTGTTTTTTTTCTTTCTTTTTTTTGTTTAGCTGAGATATGCAAAAAGCTTTTTTGTTTAATTTGCAATTCACGTAATATTAACTCATTAAAAACTTCTTTATCCTTCAATCTGTGTTTAATTTTTCAGTTCACCCGTGCGAAGAACGGGTATACCAGCTATCATAGTATTTTAGCGGGGAAGCCGAATAGTTTTGTAGCAGATATTGCGTTTTCAGCTGACGGCGTTTTCAGCGGATTGCAAAGATTATTATTTTTGTCCCGAAAAAATAGTTTATGTCAAAATTTAAGTGTCTTATGTTTTTGTATGTTAGTGAAGACCTTGGAAAATGATTTGACTACTTATTTTAAGTGAACGGTGTATATAATTAACTGTAAAGTGGAATATCTTTGATTAATTTATTAGCTCTAACGGATTAAATTTTCCAAAGTGGAGTATTTTGTTTATGTATATCACTTAATTTGTAAATGTAGTGATCCAAAAAAAATATTGCATGAAAAGACTACAGTAAATCATAAAGCGGTTGGATAAAGTATTAAAGTGCATTTCACCCCTACACGGCCGGTCTTACAAAGCTCTAATAAAGCTCGAGCTACGAAAGTAGCTAGGCATTTGCCATCTTGACTCTATCGTTAACATTTCGCTATGTTTTTCATTGAATCGCCATTATAATTTAAGAAACGGCGTTGCTTGCGAATATTACAATTTTAAAATAAAATAAATACAACAGAAAGTAATATTAATGTATTACACTTTCAGATATAAATTATTTACACTACTTTAAGCGTTCATTACGCAAAACTTTTAACAATGTGTTACTTTTGCTGAGCAGAGATCAGCTTAGGGAGGTATTTTGAAAAATTGACTCTCAAGAGTGTTACGAGGAATTGCAAATAAAAATCATTTTTATCAAACATTAGGTCTACATACTTAAAATTTAACAAAGGTGTTTTTTTCTTTCTTGTTTTTTTTTAGCTGAGATATGCA